>CALYMY010000611.1:0-29709 GCA_944548615.1 Micropterix aruncella | reverse complement strand
AACCTAACCTAACCTACCTAACCAAACCACCTAACCTAACCTAACCTAACCTAACCTAACCTAACCTAACCTAACCTAACCTAACCTAACCTAACCTAACCTAACCTAACCTAACCTAACCTAACCTAACCTAACCTAACCTAACCTAACCTAACCTAACCTAACCTAACCTAACCTAACCTAACCTAACCTAACCTAACCTAACCTAACCTAACCTAACCTAACCTAACCTAACCTAACCTAACCTAACCTAACCTAACCTAACCTAACCTAACCTAACCTAACCTAACCTAACCTAACCTAACCTAACCTAACCTAACCTAACCTAACCTAACCTAACCTAACCTAACCTAACCTAACCTAACCTAACCTAACCTAACCTAACCTAACCTAACCTAACCTAACCTAACCTAACCTAACCTAACCTAACCTAACCTAACCTAACCTAACCTAACCTAACCTAACCTAACCTAACCTAACCTAACCTAACCTAACCTAACCTAACCTAACCTAACCTAACCTAACCTAACCTAACCTAACCTAACCTAACCTAACCTAACCTAACCTAACCTAACCTAACCTAACCTAACCTAACCTAACCTAACCTAACCTAACCTAACCTAACCTAACCTAACCTAACCTAACCTAACCTAACCTAACCTAACCTAACCTAACCTAACCTAACCTAACCTAACCTAACCTAACCTAACCTAACCTAACCTAACCTAACCTAACCTAACCTAACCTAACCTAACCTAACCTAACCTAACCTAACCTAACCTAACCTAACCTAACCTAACCTAACCTAACCTAACCTAACCTAACCTAACCTAACCTAACCTAACCTAACCTAACCTAACCTAACCTAACCTAACCTAACCTAACCTAACCTAACCTAACCTAACCTAACCTAACCTAACCTAACCTAACCTAACCTAACCTAACCTAACCTAACCTAACCTAACCTAACCTAACCTAACCTAACCTAACCTAACCTAACCTAACCTAACCTAACCTAACCTAACCTAACCTAACCTAACCTAACCTAACCTAACCTAACCTAACCTAACCTAACCTAACCTAACCTAACCTAACCTAACCTAACCTAACCTAACCTAACCTAACCTAACCTAACCTAACCTAACCTAACCTAACCTAACCTAACCTAACCTAACCTAACCTAACCTAACCTAACCTAACCTAACCTAACCTAACCTAACCTAACCTAACCTAACCTAACCTAACCTAACCTAACCTAACCTAACCTAACCTAACCTAACCTAACCTAACCTAACCTAACCTAACCTAACCTAACCTAACCTAACCTAACCTAACCTAACCTAACCTAACCTAACCTAACCTAACCTAACCTAACCTAACCTAACCTAACCTAACCTAACCTAACCTAACCTAACCTAACCTAACCTAACCTAACCTAACCTAACCTAACCTAACCTAACCTAACCTAACCTAACCTAACCTAACCTAACCTAACCTAACCTAACCTAACCTAACCTAACCTAACCTAACCTAACCTAACCTAACCTAACCTAACCTAACCTAACCTAACCTAACCTAACCTAACCTAACCTAACCTAACCTAACCTAACCTAACCTAACCTAACCTAACCTAACCTAACCTAACCTAACCTAACCTAACCTAACCTAACCTAACCTAACCTAACCTAACCTAACCTAACCTAACCTAACCTAACCTAACCTAACCTAACCTAACCTAACCTAACCTAACCTAACCTAACCTAACCTAACCTAACCTAACCTAACCTAACCTAACCTAACCTAACCTAACCTAACCTAACCTAACCTAACCTAACCTAACCTAACCTAACCTAACCTAACCTAACCTAACCTAACCTAACCTAACCTAACCTAACCTAACCTAACCTAACCTAACCTAACCTAACCTAACCTAACCTAACCTAACCTAACCTAACCTAACCTAACCTAACCTAACCTAACCTAACCTAACCTAACCTAACCTAACCTAACCTAACCTAACCTAACCTAACCTAACCTAACCTAACCTAACCTAACCTAACCTAACCTAACCTAACCTAACCTAACCTAACCTAACCTAACCTAACCTAACCTAACCTAACCTAACCTAACCTAACCTAACCTAACCTAACCTAACCTAACCTAACCTAACCTAACCTAACCTAACCTAACCTAACCTAACCTAACCTAACCTAACCTAACCTAACCTAACCTAACCTAACCTAACCTAACCTAACCTAACCTAACCTAACCTAACCTAACCTAACCTAACCTAACCTAACCTAACCTAACCTAACCTAACCTAACCTAACCTAACCTAACCTAACCTAACCTAACCTAACCTAACCTAACCTAACCTAACCTAACCTAACCTAACCTAACCTAACCTAACCTAACCTAACCTAACCTAACCTAACCTAACCTAACCTAACCTAACCTAACCTAACCTAACCTAACCTAACCTAACCTAACCTAACCTAACCTAACCTAACCTAACCTAACCTAACCTAACCTAACCTAACCTAACCTAACCTAACCTAACCTAACCTAACCTAACCTAACCTAACCTAACCTAACCTAACCTAACCTAACCTAACCTAACCTAACCTAACCTAACCTAACCTAACCTAACCTAACCTAACCTAACCTAACCTAACCTAACCTAACCTAACCTAACCTAACCTAACCTAACCTAACCTAACCTAACCTAACCTAACCTAACCTAACCTAACCTAACCTAACCTAACCTAACCTAACCTAACCTAACCTAACCTAACCTAACCTAACCTAACCTAACCTAACCTAACCTAACCTAACCTAACCTAACCTAACCTAACCTAACCTAACCTAACCTAACCTAACCTAACCTAACCTAACCTAACCTAACCTAACCTAACCTAACCTAACCTAACCTAACCTAACCTAACCTAACCTAACCTAACCTAACCTAACCTAACCTAACCTAACCTAACCTAACCTAACCTAACCTAACCTAACCTAACCTAACCTAACCTAACCTAACCTAACCTAACCTAACCTAACCTAACCTAACCTAACCTAACCTAACCTAACCTAACCTAACCTAACCTAACCTAACCTAACCTAACCTAACCTAACCTAACCTAACCTAACCTAACCTAACCTAACCTAACCTAACCTAACCTAACCTAACCTAACCTAACCTAACCTAACCTAACCTAACCTAACCTAACCTAACCTAACCTAACCTAACCTAACCTAACCTAACCTAACCTAACCTAACCTAACCTAACCTAACCTAACCTAACCTAACCTAACCTAACCTAACCTAACCTAACCTAACCTAACCTAACCTAACCTAACCTAACCTAACCTAACCTAACCTAACCTAACCTAACCTAACCTAACCTAACCTAACCTAACCTAACCTAACCTAACCTAACCTAACCTAACCTAACCTAACCTAACCTAACCTAACCTAACCTAACCTAACCTAACCTAACCTAACCTAACCTAACCTAACCTAACCTAACCTAACCTAACCTAACCTAACCTAACCTAACCTAACCTAACCTAACCTAACCTAACCTAACCTAACCTAACCTAACCTAACCTAACCTAACCTAACCTAACCTAACCTAACCTAACCTAACCTAACCTAACCTAACCTAACCTAACCTAACCTAACCTAACCTAACCTAACCTAACCTAACCTAACCTAACCTAACCTAACCTAACCTAACCTAACCTAACCTAACCTAACCTAACCTAACCTAACCTAACCTAACCTAACCTAACCTAACCTAACCTAACCTAACCTAACCTAACCTAACCTAACCTAACCTAACCTAACCTAACCTAACCTAACCTAACCTAACCTAACCTAACCTAACCTAACCTAACCTAACCTAACCTAACCTAACCTAACCTAACCTAACCTAACCTAACCTAACCTAACCTAACCTAACCTAACCTAACCTAACCTAACCTAACCTAACCTAACCTAACCTAACCTAACCTAACCTAACCTAACCTAACCTAACCTAACCTAACCTAACCTAACCTAACCTAACCTAACCTAACCTAACCTAACCTAACCTAACCTAACCTAACCTAACCTAACCTAACCTAACCTAACCTAACCTAACCTAACCTAACCTAACCTAACCTAACCTAACCTAACCTAACCTAACCTAACCTAACCTAACCTAACCTAACCTAACCTAACCTAACCTAACCTAACCTAACCTAACCTAACCTAACCTAACCTAACCTAACCTAACCTAACCTAACCTAACCTAACCTAACCTAACCTAACCTAACCTAACCTAACCTAACCTAACCTAACCTAACCTAACCTAACCTAACCTAACCTAACCTAACCTAACCTAACCTAACCTAACCTAACCTAACCTAACCTAACCTAACCTAACCTAACCTAACCTAACCTAACCTAACCTAACCTAACCTAACCTAACCTAACCTAACCTAACCTAACCTAACCTAACCTAACCTAACCTAACCTAACCTAACCTAACCTAACCTAACCTAACCTAACCTAACCTAACCTAACCTAACCTAACCTAACCTAACCTAACCTAACCTAACCTAACCTAACCTAACCTAACCTAACCTAACCTAACCTAACCTAACCTAACCTAACCTAACCTAACCTAACCTAACCTAACCTAACCTAACCTAACCTAACCTAACCTAACCTAACCTAACCTAACCTAACCTAACCTAACCTAACCTAACCTAACCTAACCTAACCTAACCTAACCTAACCTAACCTAACCTAACCTAACCTAACCTAACCTAACCTAACCTAACCTAACCTAACCTAACCTAACCTAACCTAACCTAACCTAACCTAACCTAACCTAACCTAACCTAACCTAACCTAACCTAACCTAACCTAACCTAACCTAACCTAACCTAACCTAACCTAACCTAACCTAACCTAACCTAACCTAACCTAACCTAACCTAACCTAACCTAACCTAACCTAACCTAACCTAACCTAACCTAACCTAACCTAACCTAACCTAACCTAACCTAACCTAACCTAACCTAACCTAACCTAACCTAACCTAACCTAACCTAACCTAACCTAACCTAACCTAACCTAACCTAACCTAACCTAACCTAACCTAACCTAACCTAACCTAACCTAACCTAACCTAACCTAACCTAACCTAACCTAACCTAACCTAACCTAACCTAACCTAACCTAACCTAACCTAACCTAACCTAACCTAACCTAACCTAACCTAACCTAACCTAACCTAACCTAACCTAACCTAACCTAACCTAACCTAACCTAACCTAACCTAACCTAACCTAACCTAACCTAACCTAACCTAACCTAACCTAACCTAACCTAACCTAACCTAACCTAACCTAACCTAACCTAACCTAACCTAACCTAACCTAACCTAACCTAACCTAACCTAACCTAACCTAACCTAACCTAACCTAACCTAACCTAACCTAACCTAACCTAACCTAACCTAACCTAACCTAACCTAACCTAACCTAACCTAACCTAACCTAACCTAACCTAACCTAACCTAACCTAACCTAACCTAACCTAACCTAACCTAACCTAACCTAACCTAACCTAACCTAACCTAACCTAACCTAACCTAACCTAACCTAACCTAACCTAACCTAACCTAACCTAACCTAACCTAACCTAACCTAACCTAACCTAACCTAACCTAACCTAACCTAACCTAACCTAACCTAACCTAACCTAACCTAACCTAACCTAACCTAACCTAACCTAACCTAACCTAACCTAACCTAACCTAACCTAACCTAACCTAACCTAACCTAACCTAACCTAACCTAACCTAACCTAACCTAACCTAACCTAACCTAACCTAACCTAACCTAACCTAACCTAACCTAACCTAACCTAACCTAACCTAACCTAACCTAACCTAACCTAACCTAACCTAACCTAACCTAACCTAACCTAACCTAACCTAACCTAACCTAACCTAACCTAACCTAACCTAACCTAACCTAACCTAACCTAACCTAACCTAACCTAACCTAACCTAACCTAACCTAACCTAACCTAACCTAACCTAACCTAACCTAACCTAACCTAACCTAACCTAACCTAACCTAACCTAACCTAACCTAACCTAACCTAACCTAACCTAACCTAACCTAACCTAACCTAACCTAACCTAACCTAACCTAACCTAACCTAACCTAACCTAACCTAACCTAACCTAACCTAACCTAACCTAACCTAACCTAACCTAACCTAACCTAACCTAACCTAACCTAACCTAACCTAACCTAACCTAACCTAACCTAACCTAACCTAACCTAACCTAACCTAACCTAACCTAACCTAACCTAACCTAACCTAACCTAACCTAACCTAACCTAACCTAACCTAACCTAACCTAACCTAACCTAACCTAACCTAACCTAACCTAACCTAACCTAACCTAACCTAACCTAACCTAACCTAACCTAACCTAACCTAACCTAACCTAACCTAACCTAACCTAACCTAACCTAACCTAACCTAACCTAACCTAACCTAACCTAACCTAACCTAACCTAACCTAACCTAACCTAACCTAACCTAACCTAACCTAACCTAACCTAACCTAACCTAACCTAACCTAACCTAACCTAACCTAACCTAACCTAACCTAACCTAACCTAACCTAACCTAACCTAACCTAACCTAACCTAACCTAACCTAACCTAACCTAACCTAACCTAACCTAACCTAACCTAACCTAACCTAACCTAACCTAACCTAACCTAACCTAACCTAACCTAACCTAACCTAACCTAACCTAACCTAACCTAACCTAACCTAACCTAACCTAACCTAACCTAACCTAACCTAACCTAACCTAACCTAACCTAACCTAACCTAACCTAACCTAACCTAACCTAACCTAACCTAACCTAACCTAACCTAACCTAACCTAACCTAACCTAACCTAACCTAACCTAACCTAACCTAACCTAACCTAACCTAACCTAACCTAACCTAACCTAACCTAACCTAACCTAACCTAACCTAACCTAACCTAACCTAACCTAACCTAACCTAACCTAACCTAACCTAACCTAACCTAACCTAACCTAACCTAACCTAACCTAACCTAACCTAACCTAACCTAACCTAACCTAACCTAACCTAACCTAACCTAACCTAACCTAACCTAACCTAACCTAACCTAACCTAACCTAACCTAACCTAACCTAACCTAACCTAACCTAACCTAACCTAACCTAACCTAACCTAACCTAACCTAACCTAACCTAACCTAACCTAACCTAACCTAACCTAACCTAACCTAACCTAACCTAACCTAACCTAACCTAACCTAACCTAACCTAACCTAACCTAACCTAACCTAACCTAACCTAACCTAACCTAACCTAACCTAACCTAACCTAACCTAACCTAACCTAACCTAACCTAACCTAACCTAACCTAACCTAACCTAACCTAACCTAACCTAACCTAACCTAACCTAACCTAACCTAACCTAACCTAACCTAACCTAACCTAACCTAACCTAACCTAACCTAACCTAACCTAACCTAACCTAACCTAACCTAACCTAACCTAACCTAACCTAACCTAACCTAACCTAACCTAACCTAACCTAACCTAACCTAACCTAACCTAACCTAACCTAACCTAACCTAACCTAACCTAACCTAACCTAACCTAACCTAACCTAACCTAACCTAACCTAACCTAACCTAACCTAACCTAACCTAACCTAACCTAACCTAACCTAACCTAACCTAACCTAACCTAACCTAACCTAACCTAACCTAACCTAACCTAACCTAACCTAACCTAACCTAACCTAACCTAACCTAACCTAACCTAACCTAACCTAACCTAACCTAACCTAACCTAACCTAACCTAACCTAACCTAACCTAACCTAACCTAACCTAACCTAACCTAACCTAACCTAACCTAACCTAACCTAACCTAACCTAACCTAACCTAACCTAACCTAACCTAACCTAACCTAACCTAACCTAACCTAACCTAACCTAACCTAACCTAACCTAACCTAACCTAACCTAACCTAACCTAACCTAACCTAACCTAACCTAACCTAACCTAACCTAACCTAACCTAACCTAACCTAACCTAACCTAACCTAACCTAACCTAACCTAACCTAACCTAACCTAACCTAACCTAACCTAACCTAACCTAACCTAACCTAACCTAACCTAACCTAACCTAACCTAACCTAACCTAACCTAACCTAACCTAACCTAACCTAACCTAACCTAACCTAACCTAACCTAACCTAACCTAACCTAACCTAACCTAACCTAACCTAACCTAACCTAACCTAACCTAACCTAACCTAACCTAACCTAACCTAACCTAACCTAACCTAACCTAACCTAACCTAACCTAACCTAACCTAACCTAACCTAACCTAACCTAACCTAACCTAACCTAACCTAACCTAACCTAACCTAACCTAACCTAACCTAACCTAACCTAACCTAACCTAACCTAACCTAACCTAACCTAACCTAACCTAACCTAACCTAACCTAACCTAACCTAACCTAACCTAACCTAACCTAACCTAACCTAACCTAACCTAACCTAACCTAACCTAACCTAACCTAACCTAACCTAACCTAACCTAACCTAACCTAACCTAACCTAACCTAACCTAACCTAACCTAACCTAACCTAACCTAACCTAACCTAACCTAACCTAACCTAACCTAACCTAACCTAACCTAACCTAACCTAACCTAACCTAACCTAACCTAACCTAACCTAACCTAACCTAACCTAACCTAACCTAACCTAACCTAACCTAACCTAACCTAACCTAACCTAACCTAACCTAACCTAACCTAACCTAACCTAACCTAACCTAACCTAACCTAACCTAACCTAACCTAACCTAACCTAACCTAACCTAACCTAACCTAACCTAACCTAACCTAACCTAACCTAACCTAACCTAACCTAACCTAACCTAACCTAACCTAACCTAACCTAACCTAACCTAACCTAACCTAACCTAACCTAACCTAACCTAACCTAACCTAACCTAACCTAACCTAACCTAACCTAACCTAACCTAACCTAACCTAACCTAACCTAACCTAACCTAACCTAACCTAACCTAACCTAACCTAACCTAACCTAACCTAACCTAACCTAACCTAACCTAACCTAACCTAACCTAACCTAACCTAACCTAACCTAACCTAACCTAACCTAACCTAACCTAACCTAACCTAACCTAACCTAACCTAACCTAACCTAACCTAACCTAACCTAACCTAACCTAACCTAACCTAACCTAACCTAACCTAACCTAACCTAACCTAACCTAACCTAACCTAACCTAACCTAACCTAACCTAACCTAACCTAACCTAACCTAACCTAACCTAACCTAACCTAACCTAACCTAACCTAACCTAACCTAACCTAACCTAACCTAACCTAACCTAACCTAACCTAACCTAACCTAACCTAACCTAACCTAACCTAACCTAACCTAACCTAACCTAACCTAACCTAACCTAACCTAACCTAACCTAACCTAACCTAACCTAACCTAACCTAACCTAACCTAACCTAACCTAACCTAACCTAACCTAACCTAACCTAACCTAACCTAACCTAACCTAACCTAACCTAACCTAACCTAACCTAACCTAACCTAACCTAACCTAACCTAACCTAACCTAACCTAACCTAACCTAACCTAACCTAACCTAACCTAACCTAACCTAACCTAACCTAACCTAACCTAACCTAACCTAACCTAACCTAACCTAACCTAACCTAACCTAACCTAACCTAACCTAACCTAACCTAACCTAACCTAACCTAACCTAACCTAACCTAACCTAACCTAACCTAACCTAACCTAACCTAACCTAACCTAACCTAACCTAACCTAACCTAACCTAACCTAACCTAACCTAACCTAACCTAACCTAACCTAACCTAACCTAACCTAACCTAACCTAACCTAACCTAACCTAACCTAACCTAACCTAACCTAACCTAACCTAACCTAACCTAACCTAACCTAACCTAACCTAACCTAACCTAACCTAACCTAACCTAACCTAACCTAACCTAACCTAACCTAACCTAACCTAACCTAACCTAACCTAACCTAACCTAACCTAACCTAACCTAACCTAACCTAACCTAACCTAACCTAACCTAACCTAACCTAACCTAACCTAACCTAACCTAACCTAACCTAACCTAACCTAACCTAACCTAACCTAACCTAACCTAACCTAACCTAACCTAACCTAACCTAACCTAACCTAACCTAACCTAACCTAACCTAACCTAACCTAACCTAACCTAACCTAACCTAACCTAACCTAACCTAACCTAACCTAACCTAACCTAACCTAACCTAACCTAACCTAACCTAACCTAACCTAACCTAACCTAACCTAACCTAACCTAACCTAACCTAACCTAACCTAACCTAACCTAACCTAACCTAACCTAACCTAACCTAACCTAACCTAACCTAACCTAACCTAACCTAACCTAACCTAACCTAACCTAACCTAACCTAACCTAACCTAACCTAACCTAACCTAACCTAACCTAACCTAACCTAACCTAACCTAACCTAACCTAACCTAACCTAACCTAACCTAACCTAACCTAACCTAACCTAACCTAACCTAACCTAACCTAACCTAACCTAACCTAACCTAACCTAACCTAACCTAACCTAACCTAACCTAACCTAACCTAACCTAACCTAACCTAACCTAACCTAACCTAACCTAACCTAACCTAACCTAACCTAACCTAACCTAACCTAACCTAACCTAACCTAACCTAACCTAACCTAACCTAACCTAACCTAACCTAACCTAACCTAACCTAACCTAACCTAACCTAACCTAACCTAACCTAACCTAACCTAACCTAACCTAACCTAACCTAACCTAACCTAACCTAACCTAACCTAACCTAACCTAACCTAACCTAACCTAACCTAACCTAACCTAACCTAACCTAACCTAACCTAACCTAACCTAACCTAACCTAACCTAACCTAACCTAACCTAACCTAACCTAACCTAACCTAACCTAACCTAACCTAACCTAACCTAACCTAACCTAACCTAACCTAACCTAACCTAACCTAACCTAACCTAACCTAACCTAACCTAACCTAACCTAACCTAACCTAACCTAACCTAACCTAACCTAACCTAACCTAACCTAACCTAACCTAACCTAACCTAACCTAACCTAACCTAACCTAACCTAACCTAACCTAACCTAACCTAACCTAACCTAACCTAACCTAACCTAACCTAACCTAACCTAACCTAACCTAACCTAACCTAACCTAACCTAACCTAACCTAACCTAACCTAACCTAACCTAACCTAACCTAACCTAACCTAACCTAACCTAACCTAACCTAACCTAACCTAACCTAACCTAACCTAACCTAACCTAACCTAACCTAACCTAACCTAACCTAACCTAACCTAACCTAACCTAACCTAACCTAACCTAACCTAACCTAACCTAACCTAACCTAACCTAACCTAACCTAACCTAACCTAACCTAACCTAACCTAACCTAACCTAACCTAACCTAACCTAACCTAACCTAACCTAACCTAACCTAACCTAACCTAACCTAACCTAACCTAACCTAACCTAACCTAACCTAACCTAACCTAACCTAACCTAACCTAACCTAACCTAACCTAACCTAACCTAACCTAACCTAACCTAACCTAACCTAACCTAACCTAACCTAACCTAACCTAACCTAACCTAACCTAACCTAACCTAACCTAACCTAACCTAACCTAACCTAACCTAACCTAACCTAACCTAACCTAACCTAACCTAACCTAACCTAACCTAACCTAACCTAACCTAACCTAACCTAACCTAACCTAACCTAACCTAACCTAACCTAACCTAACCTAACCTAACCTAACCTAACCTAACCTAACCTAACCTAACCTAACCTTTTTTTTTTTTTTTTTTTTTTTTTTTTTTTTTTTTTTTTTTTTTTTTTTTACGTGAGGAAATGCTTTACGCATACCACCGGGTGGGATCCGGTGGTTATGTGGGACTCTCCAGGAGAAGCCCGGCATACCCACTAAAACCTCACGATGTTCCACCTTCTGCCGTCTCCGAGTGACACGGGGACGCGACTGCATTCTTCCGCGTCCCTCGGCGGCTTGCCTCGCCACATGTAATTGTGGTGAACCCCTCCTTCATCGGGCCACATAAGCCTCCACTCCATCAAAAGGCGTGTGTGGAACAGTTACACACGCCTTCCTCCTGGGCTGTTGTGCAATGAGCGGAAGCTTGTCCCCAAAGCTGCCGCTCGCGAGCCCTTTACGGCGGCAGATGGTCGTCGCGGACCCTCCGCCGCCACCGCGGTCTCCTCGAGGGGATCGCGGAGGTGGCCTCCCTCTCGCGCTCCACGTCCTCCTTTTGCGCCATAACTTTTTCGCAGAAGGAGGAGATCGCCCGCCATGACATCTCGTCCGCGACCATCGCTGACACGACGGTCCGTAGCGAGAGGTCGCTGCCGACTACTGCGACGAGGTCACGGCGCTGGTCCGCCCACGCCGCGCACACCTCCAAGGTGTGCTGCGCCGTGTCCTCGTGGCCGCCGTCGCAGTGGTGGCACTGCGACGACTCCTCCCGTCCGATCCTACAAAGGTACCTTCCGAAGCATCCATGCCCGGAGAGCACCTGTGTCAGTCGGAACGTAAGAAAGCCGTGCTTCCTATCCACCCACTCCGTCATGACGGGGAGCACGGCGTCCACCGTCCTTCGTCCTGCCGACGTCGTGGCCAGCCTCCGGCCCCACCTATCTAGGAGCGCCTCGCGCAGCTCCGCCCGGCGCCCCTCGGCCTCTCTAGGCGCAGGGCGGGGCTCACGCGCCCGCGCCTCCTCGCACGAATCAAATACTGACGCGAGGGTTCCGGCTTCGAGGTCCCAAGGTGGGGTCCCAGCTAGGAGACACGCCGCCTCGCCTGAGATCGTGCGGTACCCTCGGACAATCCTGACGGCCATCGTTCTCTGAGAGCGATGTTCTGGCTCGTCAGGTCGTCCGCCCATACTGGAGCGCCGTATAGCGCCATGGACCGCACAACCCCAGCGAACAGCCTGCGGCAGGACGACGAGGGACCGCCCAGGTTGGGCAGAAGACCGCTCAGCGCCCCCGCCGCCTTCCGCAACCTCGGGGCCAGGGCCTTAAAGTGTGCCCCAAAGTTCCAGCGGCCGTCAAGACTCAACCCCAGATATTTCAGGGTTGGCTTCACGGCGATGGTGGTCCCTCCTACCACGATGTGTAGACCGGGAGGTGGTCCGTTCCGAGGGCCGTGAAACAACAGCGCCTCGGACTTTGAGAGGGCCACCTCCAGGCCCAGACGCCTGATGCGGGCCACGACGTGGGCCACCCCAGCAGTGGCCAGCACACATGCCGCGCTAGGCGACTCACCCCGAGCGGTGACAAGCGTGTCATCCGCATAGCAGGTGACCTGCACGCCGGGGAGATTGGCACCTCGCAGCGCCCAGTCATACCCGATGTTCCACAGGAGTGGACCTAAAGCCGACCCCTGTGGAACTCCGCACAGCATCTCACTGTGGAGCCATCCATCCCGCCCCTCGTACCTCACCCACCTTTGGGAGAGGTACGACGCAATCAGCCGGCGGAGGTAGATGGGCACCTGATGGTATCGGAGTGCCTCTTCAATAACACTCCAAGGCAGGGTGTTGAATGCGTTGGCGATGTCCAAGGACACCGCAAAGAGCCCCCCGCCCTGGGCAACCGCTTCCTCCGCCAGCCGCCTCACTCGCCTGATCGCGTGGATCGTCGATCGGCCAGGTCTGAACCCATACTGGTTGGGACTCAGATCCGGACCGATCGAAGAGAGATGGTCGACGAGGCGAGCCGCCAAAATGCGCTCAAAGAGCTTGCCCACCTCGTCGAGCAACACGATCGGGCGGTACGCCCCAGGTGACTCCGCAGGGCGTCCCTCCTTCCTGATCAGGACGAGTCTTCCGGTCTTCCAGGTGACCGGATATTCGCCCCGCTCGATGCAGAGGTCGAACAGGGCGCTGAGGCGCGGGCCCAACTCCTGCAGGGCCAGCGCCAGCACCCTTCCGGGGATTCCGTCTGGGCCTGGTGCCGTGCTTTTGGCACGTAGCCTTAACACAGCGCGACGGATTTCATCTCCTGTGACCTTTGTATCCGCCTCCTCCTCCGCAAACGGCTCCGCATCTGGCGGAGCCATTGCCGGCGGCGTGACTCCCGGACGGCTAGGAAACAGAGTCGCGACCACCTCGCTTAGGAACCGCGGCCGGAGTGTCCTCGTCAACGGTGGAGCATACGGGCGCAACTTTCCTCGCACGAGGCGGTATGGGCGCCCCCATGGGTCCGCGTCGAGGGTCTTCAGCATCGTTTCCCGAGCAACCTCCTTTGCCCTGGTGATGGCAAGCTGGAGAGCCTTCTTAGCCGTTCGGTAGGCATCTCCGAACTCCACCTCCCTGGCCAGCCAGGCCCGACCCTCTTGGGTTTCGAGAGGCAGGCGTCTCGTCCTGCGATGGCGCATGTATCGGCGTCTGGCAAGTACGCACACTGTGCGTAACTGACCGATTGGTTCAGACCACCAATGCACCCGTCGAGCCGGTGTAAAGGGCCGGGCCCTGGGCATCGCCGCGTCGCAGACAGACGTCACCGCTTGGCAGAATGAGTCCGCCTCACCGTGTACATCGTCCAACGTGCCCGGCGACGCCCACGCCTGAACGATCGCCGCCTCCTTGAGCACCTCAGTATTGAGGTGCTTCAACACCCATCGTGGGCCGTCTTCTCGTACCGCAACCGGTGCGAGAGATCCGGAGGTCTGGGCGGAGACATCGAACCGAACGTATCCATAGTCAGACATCGTCTCCACCCCCTCGCAGACTCTCCACCCCACGACGCGCCGTGCAACCGCAGGACTGGCAAAAGTCAAGTCCACTATGGACTCGCCCTGCGGTCGCACGCAGGTCGGGATGCTGCCCGTGTTGAGCAGCGTCAGACCCGTGGAAATGGCCCACCGTTCCAGAGTATCACCCCTGGCGTCGGACCTCCTCGATCCCCACGCCCTCGAATGGGCGTTAAAATCCCCGGCAACAATCACCGGGTTGGGGTGGCATCTTCCGACAAGGTTGGTCACCCGAACAAGGAAGTTCTCGAATTCCGATAGCGTCCTGTTCGGGGAAAAATAGACGCCAATAATCGCCACGCCTCCCAGCAGAACTGAGACGCTTCCCCGACTCTTCGCTATTTTTTCGAGAGGCGGGGAGCCAGCAGCGCTGCGGGAGACAATGGCGACTGTGCCATCGATGTCGGAAACCCACTGATCGCTGCCGGTGGGGACGAGGAACGGCTCCGCCAGTATTCCTACCTGAACCGACCACTCCGCCATGCTCTGGACACAAAGATCCTGAGCGGCGGAGCAGTGGTTCAGGTTCGCCTGGAGGACGCGGAGGGCCATATTTATGTGGCCTCCGTGTCCATCCTCCCAGCCTGAGGAGGCGTGGTTCCGGGGTCAGCTCCGGAGGCATCTCCGACTCTTCTCTTCTTTCGTCCGACTGCGGCCTCATTGCAGCCGGGGCTGCCGAGGCGGTGGTTTGACGGTTTTTTTGCCGTTGCACACACCGGGCACCTCGCAGCGGCAGTGCATACCACCGCTTTGTGTCCGTCCTGGCCGCAGTTGAAGCAAACGTTGCTTATATCTGCGGCCTTGCACTGCTTCCCAACGTGTCCCAGCTCCAGACACCGGAAGCAGCGCAGAGGACGAGACTTGAGGAGCCGGACCCGCACCGATACCCACCCGACTAGCAAACGGCCGTCCTCAACCAATCTTTGCGCCGCAGAGACCGGGCACTGAAGCCATATTGACCCCAGCCCCGATGCAGCTCGGCTGATCTGCCCAGTCTTTATTTGGGCGACCGCGCACCCGCCTTTTGTGGAGACGACGCTCGCCACTTCCTCCGGGGTGATGGAGTCATCCAGACCCGACAGCCGAATGTCGGCCATTTTGGTGGGCCTGGACACCTTGGCGTCAGCCCCCAAAACTTCCCCAATTTTGGCGGCCAACTGGTCGGCTTTTTCGCCGTTGGAGGCGCCAGAGACCTCCAAAACGCGAGCCCCAGTGGCCGCGCGGCGAAACCGGAGGCCGGAGATCCCCAGCTCCGCCAGAGGGATCTGTGCCTTGGCCTTGGCTAGAGCCGCCGCGTAGGTCAGACCCCTCCCCTCCGCCCCCGGCTGCAGCGCGACGACCACCGCGGCCGACCGCGGAGGGCGCAGCTTCGGCACCACCGACTTTGATTGTTTTACTCCGGCGGAGACCGAAGAGGAAGGCTTTGGGCCATTTTTCTTTGCCTCCATCTTCTCATTCTGTTTTCTCTTCTTCCGTTTCCTCCCCCCCACCGCCCGCCACTCCCCGTCTTCATTGCTGGTGGCGGGCGGGACAGGGGCGTGAGCGGAAGAACTCTTCTGCGAAGAAGAGGAAGAAGGCTTCTGAGTCCTCCTCCTGTCTGGTTCCGCATGGACCACCGCTGTGGTCACGACCCGATTGGGAGCGGCCGCAGTAGTCCGCCTGTCAGCTGCAAGGAGCGGGCGGATTTGTCTCCCCGGCAGGAGACGGTCCTCCAAACCCTCCAACCTCGCTGACATCATCTCGCCCACCTGGCGCAGGATGGAGCCGGTTAGTTCCTCCGCCCGGAAGGCGGGCTCGGGAGGAGCCGGCAACGCCGAGGGGGTCTCCTTGGACAGGCCAGTAGCAGGCGACCGGCTGGCTCGAGGTTGTGCCCGCAGCTCCATTCGGAGCTCACTGAGCTCCTTTCGGAGGTCATCCAGCCCGGAACGCAGGCGAGCGTTGTCGGCCTGCAGGCAAGCAGTCTCTTCAGAGGCTGTGCGGTTGTACAGGGTCTCCGCCGCCTCTTTGATCATTTGGGCTGCATCCTTAAGGGCACGTTGGAAAGTGCCCTTAAGGTTCCCAGACTTTGTGGCGACCATGTTAATGACCGCCACGCTATCAATGACCTTCTGTTTGAGGTCGCCGGCCGGGATGGAGGCAAAGTCGGTGCTTGCCTCCGACAGCCGACGCACCCGTTGAGGCCTCAAATGTTTTGCCATTTCGGCAACCTCCACCTCCGCTGCCACTTTCAAGGCATCCTCCTGAGCCTTAATATAGGCAACCTTGGCTTTGGCCAGCCCGACGTAATGGCCGGTTGTCAGAGGCCTTCCTCTACCTCTTTGTGCAGAGGTGGCCGGAGTATTTCGGACTTTGGGAGCCACCCGCAGTTCCTCATCCGACAACCTAGCTTCCTCCTCATTTCCCGGCTTCTGCCGTTTCCGGTTTTCGGCCCAGAATTTGCCTGGGCCATCCTCCTCTGGCTGGCCGTCGCCGACACTGACGGGCGATATCAGCGAGCTGTCGCTCTCAGCCCCGCCGGCAGAACCTGCTGTCACGTCGCTCCGCTCAAGAGCAACCCTCGCTTCCTTCACGAGTGACACCCCTCCAAAATCTACGTCATTTTTATTTTGTGTATTTGAATTTTCCATATTAAATCCCACGAGTCTGGGGGAAAGTAGCGTCCATCCGGGCGGTGCCCCCTGCACCCGGATAAGCCTAGTTACGCCAATGGGGTCGGCAGATCCCTTGGCGGGTCCCGCACTAAAGACTGACCACCCCGTCAGCCATGCATCCTTCCCGGTGCGTCGCCGGTTAGGATTGGGGTGATTTTTTAGAGAGGTTTTCTTCCTCGCGGTCCGGGCAGTTAAGCCAGTGAACCCTCGGTTACGGTAAAAGCTGCGAGACATGTCCACAACACTCCGACCGTAATTACGAGTCGACGGTGGCCTGAAGGATTAACCCCAGGTGCCTGTCCAACCGAGTCGGACCCGCCGCCTGCCCCATCCACAACGTCTTCTGCTAACCAGAGGAACGCATGGAGAGACGAAGGGGCTGCAATCAGACCCAATAGGGCCAGTTTGACCGCCCTGGGTTTCTCTTCGCTTCGTCTGCGCTGGAAGCGCAGAGTACTGAGCCCCCCCGCCACGACAAGGCGGAACCCATCGGGGGGGAACCTAACCTAACCTAACCTAACCTAACCTAACCTAACCTAACCTAACCTAACCTAACCTATGATGATCCTACCACTGATACCCAAGAACAAAGAGTAGTCCGAGAGATGGCTAGGAATCAATGGGGACCGAACATAGAGCGGGATAACGACCTTCCTTTCACCATGGCGGAGCTAAAATACGTAGCCACATCATTCCATCCAAGGAAGGCGCCAGGACTCGACGGACTTACAGCAGACATATGTGCAGCGGCAATAGCATCAAATGAGGACCTCTTCCTATCAATTGCCAACAAGTGTCTCGAGCTCGGACGCTTCCCGTCGCCGTGGAAAATTGCGGCCGTAGTCGTCTTACGAAAGCCTGGTAAGATAACTTACACCGAACCTAAGTCTTACCGACCAATAGGATTACTTCCTATACTCGGCAAAATATTGGAAAAGCTACTCATTCTCAGACTGAGATGGCACACCCAGAACAGACTAAGCCCACGACAATATGGGTTCGTCCCACAGCGGAGTACAGAAGATGCTCTTTACGACCTGCACAATGTGATAAAGGAAAGAGTCGTAGCCAAAATGAACGTGGTCGTAGTGTCCTTGGATATTGAAGGAGCCTTTGATGGCGCATGGTGGCCTGCCGTTCTGACCCAACTAGCGGATGCTGAATGTCCCTTAAACCTCGGACGACTCACTCAGGACTATCTCAGTGAGAGAAAAGTGGTGGTGAGCTACGCTGGAGAGTCGGTGGAGGTGGAAACGAGCAAAGGATGCGTACAGGGCTCCATTGGTGGTCCCTTCTTTTGGAATCTTCTACTGGATCCCCTATTAAAGGAGCTGGAGGAGACGGGAACACATTGCCAAGCTTTCGCTGACGATGTAGTCCTAGTATTCTCTGGCAACGACATGGGAGGGATCGAGGAGAGGGCCAACGAGGTGTTGGGTATTGTAGCCGAGTGGGGCGCTAGAAACAAGCTAAGATTTGCACCACACAAAATGGGCTGTATGGTCGTGACGAGAAAACTCAAGTATAGAGACCCCAAACTCAGAATGGGAAATGTCAACATAGCTGTAGTGAAACACATGAAAATCTTAGGTGTTACCTTCGACAACAAAATGTCCTACTCACAACATGTCTCGCACATATGCCAAAAGGCAACAACCATATACGAGCAGCTAGCCAGAGCAGCAAGAGTGGAATGGGGATTGAGTTCTGAGGTCACTCGGATCATGTATGTGGCGGTCGTCGAGCCCATTATACTGTACGCAGCGAGTGTTTGGGCCTCGGCTGCAGAGAGGGTGGCCATACAAAAGGGCCTCAATGCAATACAAAGAGGCTTTGCCCGAAAAATCTGCAAAGCCCACCGCACAGTTAGCCTCCATGCAGCTCTTATTCTGTCAGGACTGATCCCTCTGGACCTAAGAATAATGGAAGCGGCAAGATTATATGAAGTCAAACGGGGCAGGCCTATACCGGAGATGATAGACAGACCTCTGGAGCGAGACATATCATTCCTGGAGGCCCGACATCCAGCCTTGGCCCCCTTGGTTGAATTCAAATGCCTAACGGAACCTGAGAAGGAAATCGCAGAAATGGTGGAGGAAAATGACCTAGCTGTGTATACAGATGGCAGTAAGATAGACGGAAAGGTTGGAGCTGCCCTGTCGTGGTGGAGAAATGGAATGGAGGTCAGCACAAATCGTTTCAAGCTAGATTCGTTTTGCACGGTCTTCCAGGCGGAATGTCTAGCCCTGGAGAGAGCTACCGACATGCTCCTGACTCGCAAAGTGGCTAAGGCACACATTTTTAGTGACTCAAGATCGGCTTTAGAGCTCATCAAATCCTTTAGGACTCTACACCCCCTGGCATTCTCCATCAGATCCAACCTAGCTGACCTCGAGTCGGCGAAGACAAAGGTGAACCTATGTTGGATCAGGGCACATGAGGGGTATGCGGGAAACGAGCGTGCGGACGAACTGGCCAAGGCCGCCGCACTCGGAAGTAAGCGTGCACCAAATTACGCTCAATGCCCACTGTCCTTCGTCAAACGCACAATTAGAAACCAAACGCTCGACAAATGGCAGAACCGGTATCAGTATGGGGAAACGGCGGCCCTAACAAAAAAGTTTCTTCCCGATGTCCGAGCTGCATACAAGATAGTGAGAGGAGATCGGCAATGGTTCGGGAATCCCACCGTGACACAATTTCTAACCGGGCACGGGGGATTCGCGAGCTATCTCTACAGATTTAAACTCCGAAATAGTGCCTCATGCGTGTGCGATCCGGACGTAGACGAAACCGTCATTCACGTCATTCAGAGTGTCCCAGATACTGTTATGAGAGAATTAAAATAGAGAGTGAAATTGGTCTGGCGCTAGAAGAGAAAAAGTTATCAGAAATAGTAATTGACAGCATAAAAAGAGAAAAATTTCTGGCTTTTGCCATAGACATAATTACAAGAGTCACTAAAAGAAACAAAACGTAGGTAATAAGAAAGGGTATACCAATATTATAACATCTTTAAAAATATGTATATGTGGATTAAAAAAAAAAAAAAAAAAAAAAAAAAAATGTTAATAAATATAATCCATCAATGTTGCTTATAAAAGTAAGCCTAAGGTGTGTGTAATATTCAAGATACATTATAAAAATAAGCTTAATAAGGTCCTTTTCTACGAAAAGGGAAAAATTGTAACCGAACGGGGGGGGGGTTTTAGTCCGTAGGCTATTGGGATTGTCATCAATACAACTATTGGTGACACTCCCAAATAGAGTCGGGCATGCCCCGTGGCTCGGCAAGCCACATGGTATACATGAGTATTTCCCCCCTCCACCCGAGAAAAAAAAAAAAAAAAAAAAAAAAACCTAACCTAACCTAACCTAACCTAACCTAACCTAACCTAACCAGTTAGCCCTACTGGAGGGCATAGCGGCAGACCTCACCCGATTCAGGGAGGAGACCAAGCAGGAGCAATTGTCAACTACCACCAGGGCTAAACACACTGAATTGTTGGAGCCGCTGAGGGAACTGAAACAGGACGTCGAAGCATTAAAATCGACGATTGTGTACGACGTCCTTAACGTCCTTAATGCTCTCCGAACTGGACCATCAACTAAAGCGGGAAATACAGCAAATGTCAAAGACCAGACAGACATGGGAGGTGAGTTGAAGGCGATCAGGGACATCGTAACTAGAAACGAGGTGGCCCTGAGTGATGTGAGAACCGGGATGGAAGACGGATTAGCCCCGATAACTGAGATAAGAGAGGTGGTCCTCAGAGCGGAGGGTACCATGGCGGAGATCCGAGCTCAAACCCAGGATACCGGTGCCGTGGGTGCGGCAGCACAAATGCCACCACCAAACACTTATGCGGAGGCTGCGGCTTCCCCACGATCCATCGCCGACCGCTTTCCTCCAAGGCACGCCATAATTGTATCGTCCAACGTCGGAGACGACACGAGCGAAGCAGTGATAGAAAAGATAAGAGTGGCGGTCGACCCTAAGACTACAGGTTGCAAAGTCAGCGGAGTCAGGAAAGTCAGGAATCAGCGTGTTGTAGTGACATGCGGCACCAATGCGGAGGCTGAAAACATCGCCCACAAGATCAAAGAAGGGGGTCTGCGGGTGGAAAAGGCTAGAAGCAAAGATCCTCTCATAATCTTGAAAGATGTGATGAAGTACCTGAAGGATGAGGAGTTACTAGAGTACCTCATCGCACAAAATAAAGAAATCTTCGAGGGGATACCAAAGGACGAAACGAAGATGGAGGTCCGTTTCAAGAGGAAGTGCCGCAACCACCTGCAAAATAACGTCATTGTCAGGGTTTCCCCAAAAATCTGGGGAAGAATCACCAGCCTGGGAGCGGTCCATCTGGACTTACAGAGAGTGAGAGCTGAAGACTTCTCGCCATTGATACAATGCACAAAATGCCTCGGGTACGGCCACGGCCAGAGATTATGCAACGAAAAATCAAATCTTTGCAGTCACTGTGGTGAACCGCATATGCGCGCAGACTGCCCTGCATTTAGCTGGCAAATCCCCATCCTGCATTAACTGCAGAGTTTCGCGATTGGAGAGGGCGGAACACAACGCGTTTAGCGAGGAATGCCCAATTCGCAAAAAGTGGGATGCGCTGGCGAGGATGACAGTGGCGTACTGCTGAGGGCTCGCACAGGACAAATCAGGCTATTGGTCAGTGTGACCCCCCGAATCCAAACCCAGCTGCAATAATACTACAAATAAACCTGCAACGAAAAAGACTGGCGCTAGATGAACTGATAATCGAAGGTCTCAAAAGAAAAGTAAAAATAGCTTTAGTTCAAGAACCTTATACAGGTGGCAATGGCTCAATCAAGCGATATTCGGGGGTTCGCATTGTCCAACATGATGTCGGAATAAGCAGAGACAACCCAGTCAAAGCGGCGATACTCTTCCTCGACAGCGCTGTCCACTTTACATCCGACCCCAACGAACAGACGGAAAACATTTCAACTGCCGTAGTAGAGTTGGAGGGTCGGAAGGTGATAGTAACATCAGCCTATTTTGAGGGCGACAGAGAGCTATCCCCATATCTAATGACACTGGATACCATGTGGAGGACATCGACAGGTTCGCACAAAATAGTCGGTGGCGACTTCAACGCGTGGAGTCCGTGGTGGGGCAGTGTCAGAGAAGATGAGAGAGGAGAGATACTAGCAGGATTTTTTGACGACCAGCAGCTCCACATCCTTAACACTGGCGTAGACCCAACGTTTGAAGTCGTAAGAGGTGATAAAATATACTCAAGCAGGGTAGATGTAACGGTCTGCGATCAGGGACTCCTGCCACTCATGGGTGAATGGAGAGTAGATGCAGATATGGTTGGTTCCGACCACAGAGCAATAGTACTAGAGGTAATGGGACGCTTTGCAGCTGCACGCGAAACCAACTCAACTAGAATCTACAACACAAAAAAAGCAGACTGGCAAAAATTCAGAACTGAGCTTAAGAACAACCTTGAGGAAAGGTATCTAGACGCAGACAGAGTTGCGACCATCAAGGACAGTGATATGCTAGATACGGTGATCCATGAGTACATCGACTCAGTCTCCCGCTCCTGCGGAAAATCAATACCTAAGAAGAAACCACCGCGTAAAAGTCAAATATCTTGGTGGACAAAGGAGCTGGAGAACATGAAGAAGGAAATGAACCGCAGAAGGAGGAGAATAAAGTGGACAGCCCCTAATAGGCGACAGACGGTAGTCAGCCTCTATTTGGAGGCTAAACGCAGTTACGAGGAGGCCGTGAACCGAGCCCAGACGCAAAGCTGGAAGGACTTCTGTGCGGCACAAGACGGGGAGAGCTTCTGGGATGGAGTGTACAGGGTAATCAGAAAAACACAACGGAGACAGGAGGACAAGCTGCTCATTCATAATAATGTTACCCTGAGCCCTAAGGATTCCACAGAACTGCTCGCAAAGACGTTTTTCCCGATAGATGATCCTACCACTGATACCCAAGAACAAAGAGTAGTCCGAGAGATGGCTAGGAATCAATGGGGACCGAACATAGAGCGGGATAACGACCTTCCTTTCACCATGGCGGAGCTAAAATACGTAGCCACATCATTCCATCCAAGGAAGGCGCCAGGACTCGACGGACTTACAGCAGACATATGTGCAGCGGCAATAGCATCAAATGAGGACCTCTTCCTATCAATTGCCAACAAGTGTCTCGAGCTCGGACGCTTCCCGTCGCCGTGGAAAATTGCGGCCGTAGTCGTCTTACGAAAGCCTGGTAAGATAACTTACACCGAACCTAAGTCTTACCGACCAATAGGATTACTTCCTATACTCGGCAAAATATTGGAAAAGCTACTCATTCTCAGACTGAGATGGCACACCCAGAACAGACTAAGCCCACGACAATATGGGTTCGTCCCACAGCGGAGTACAGAAGATGCTCTTTACGAACTGCACAATGTGATAAAGGAAAGAGTCGTAGCCAAAATGAACGTGGTCGTAGTGTCCTTGGATATTGAAGGAGCCTTTGATGGCGCATGGTGGCCTGCCGTTCTGACCCAACTAGCGGATGCTGAATGTCCCTTAAACCTCGGACGACTCACTCAGGACTATCTCAGTGAGAGAAAAGTGGTGGTGAGCTACGCTGGAGAGTCGGTGGAGGTGGAAACGAGCAAAGGATGCGTACAGGGCTCCATTGGTGGTCCCTTCTTTTGGAATCTTCTACTGGATCCCCTATTAAAGGAGCTGGAGGAGACGGGAACACATTGCCAAGCTTTCGCTGACGATGTAGTCCTAGTATTCTCTGGCAACGACATGGGAGGGATCGAGGAGAGGGCCAACGAGGTGTTGGGTATTGTAGCCGAGTGGGGCGCTAGAAACAAGCTAAGATTTGCACCACACAAAATGGGCTGTATGGTCGTGACGAGAAAACTCAAGTATAGAGACCCCAAACTCAGAATGGGAAATGTCAACATAGCTGTAGTGAAACACATGAAAATCTTAGGTGTTACCTTCGACAACAAAATGTCCTACTCACAACATGTCTCGCACATATGCCAAAAGGCAACAACCATATACGAGCAGCTAGCCAGAGCAGCAAGAGTGGAATGGGGATTGAGTTCTGAGGTCACTCGGATCATGTATGTGGCGGTCGTCGAGCCCATTATACTGTACGCAGCGAGTGTTTGGGCCTCGGCTGCAGAGAGGGTGGCCATACAAAAGGGCCTCAATGCAATACAAAGAGGCTTTGCCCGAAAAATCTGCAAAGCCCACCGCACAGTTAGCCTCCATGCAGCTCTTATTCTGTCAGGACTGATCCCTCTGGACCTAAGAATAATGGAAGCGGCAAGATTATATGAAGTCAAGCGGGGCAGGCCTATACCGGAGATGATAGACAGACCTCTGGAGCGAGACATATCATTCCTGGAGGCCCGACATCCAGCCTTGGCCCCCTTGGTTGAATTCAAATGCCTAACGGAACCTGAGAAGGAAATCGCAGAAATGGTGGAGGAAAATGACCTAGCTGTGTATACAGATGGCAGTAAGATAGACGGAAAGGTTGGAGCTGCCCTGTCGTGGTGGAGAAATGGAATGGAGGTCAGCACAAATCGTTTCAAGCTAGATTCGTTTTGCACGGTCTTCCAGGCGGAATGTCTAGCCCTGGAGAGAGCTACCGACATGCTCCTGACTCGCAAAGTGGCTAAGGCACACATTTTTAGTGACTCAAGATCGGCTTTAGAGCTCATCAAATCCTTTAGGACTCTACACCCCCTGGCATTCTCCATCAGATCCAACCTAGCTGACCTCGAGTCGGCGAAGACAAAGGTGAACCTATGTTGGATCAGGGCACATGAGGGGTATGCGGGAAACGAGCGTGCGGACGAACTGGCCAAGGCCGCCGCACTCGGAAGTAAGCGTGCACCAAATTACGCTCAATGCCCACTGTCCTTCGTCAAACGCACAATTAGAAACCAAACGCTCGACAAATGGCAGAACCGGTATCAGTATGGGGAAACGGCGGCCCTAACAAAAAAGTTTCTTCCCGATGTCCGAGCTGCATACAAGATAGTGAGAGGAGATCGGCAATGGTTCGGGAATCCCACCGTGACACAATTTCTAACCGGGCACGGGGGATTCGCGAGCTATCTCTACAGATTTAAACTCCGAAATAGTGCCTCATGCGTGTGCGATCCGGACGTAGACGAAACCGTCATTCACGTTTTAACAGAGTGTCCCAGATACTGTTATGAGAGAATTAAAATAGAGAGTGAAATTGGTCTGACGCTAGAAGAGAAAAAGTTATCAGAAATAGTAATTGACAGCATAAAAAGAGAAAAATTTCTGGCTTTTGCCATAGACATAATTACAAGAGTCACTAAAAGAAACAAAACGTAGGTAATAAGAAAGGGTATACCAATATTATAACATCTTTAAAAATATGTATATGTGGATAAAAAAAAATAAAAAAAAAAAAATAATAAAAAAATATGTAAATAAATATAATCCATCAATGTTGCTTATAAAAGTAAGCCTAAGGTGTGTATAATATTCAAGATACATTATAAAAATAAGCTTAAAAAGGTCCTTTTCTACGAAAAGGGAAAAATTGTAACCGAACGGGGGGGGGTTTTAGTGCGTAGGCTATTGGGATTGTCATCAATACAACTATTGGTGACACTCCCAAATAGAGTCGGGCATGCCCTGTGGCTCGGCAAGCCACATGGTATACATGAGTATTTCCCCCCTCCACCCGAGAAAAAAAAAAAAAAAAAAAAAAACCTAACCTAACCTAACCTAACCTAACCTAACCTAACCTAACCTTTTTTTTTTTTTTTTTTTTTTTACGTGAGGAAATGCTTTACGCATACCACCGGGTGGGATCCGGTGGTTATGTGGGACTCTCCAGGAGAAGCCCGGCATACCCACTAAAACCTCACGATGTTCCACCTTCTGCCGTCTCCGAGCGACACGGGGACGCGACTGCATTCTTCCGCGTCACTCGGCGGTTTGCCTCGCCACATGTAATTGTGGTGAACCCCTCCTTCATCGGGCCACATAAGCCTCCACTCCATCGAAAGGCGTGTGTGGAACACTTACACACGCCTTCCTCCTGGGCTGTTGTGCAATGAGCGGAAGCTTGTCCCAAAGCTGCCGCTCGCGAGCCCTTTACGGCGGCAGATGGTCGTCGCGGACCCTCCGCCGCCACCGCGGTCTCCTTGAGGGGATCGCGGAGGTGGCCTCCCTCTCGCGCTCCACGTCCTCCTTTTGCGCCATAACTTTTTCGCAGAAGGAGGAGATCGCCCGCCATGACATCTCGTCCGCGACCATCGCTGACACGACGGTCTGTAGCGAGAGGTCGCTGCCGACTACTGCGACGAGGTCACGGCGCTGGTCCGCCCACGCCGCGCACACCTCCAAGGTGTGCTGCGCCGTGTCCTCGTGGCCGCCGTCGCAGTGGTGGCACTGCGACGACTCCTCCCGTCCGATCCTACAAAGGTACCTTCCGAAGCATCCATGCCCGGAGAGCACCTGTGTCAGTCGGAACGTAAGAAAGCCGTGCTTCCTATCCACCCACTCCGTCATGACGGGGAGCACGGCGTCCACCGTCCTTCGTCCTGCCGACGTCGTGGCCAGCCTCCGGCCCCACCTATCTAGGAGCGCCTCGCGCAGCTCCGCCCGGTGCCCCTCGGCCTCTCTAGGCGCAGGGCGGGGTTCACGCGCCCGCGCCTCCTCGCACGAATCAAATACTGACGCGAGGGTTCCGGCTTCGAGGTCCCAAGGTGGGGTCCCAGCTAGGAGACACGCCGCCTCGCCTGAGATCGTGCGGTACCCTCGGACAATCCTGACGGCCATCGTTCTCTGCGCACGGCGCAAGAGAGCGATGTTCTGGCTCGTCAGGTCGTCCGCCCATACTGGAGCGCCGTATAGCGCCATGGACCGCACAACCCCAGCGAACAGCCCGCGGCAGGACGACGAGGGACCGCCCAGGTTGGGCAGAAGACCACTCAGCGCCCCCGCCGCCTTCCGCAACCTCGGGGCCAGGGCCTTAAAGTGTGCCCCAAAGTTCCAGCGGCCGTCAAGACTCAACCCCAGATATTTAAGGGTTGGCTTGACGGCGATGGTGGTCCCTCCTACCACGATGTGTAGACCGGGAGGTGGTCCGTTCCGAGGGCCGTGAAACAACAGCGCCTCGGACTTTGAGAGGGCCACCTCCAGGCCCAGACGCCTGATGCGGGCCACGACGTGGGCCACCCCAGCAGTGGCCAGCACACATGCCGCGCGAGGCGACTCACCCCGAGCGGTGAGAAGCGTGTCATCCGCATAGCAGGTGACCTGCACGCCGGGGAGATTGGCACCTCGCAGCGCCCAGTCATACCCGATGTTCCACAGGAGTGGACCTAAAGCCGACCCCTGTGGAACTCCGCACAGCATCTCACTGTGGAGCCATCCATCCCGCCCCTCGTACCTCACCCACCTTTGGGAGAGGTACGACGCAATCAGCCGGCGGAGGTAGATGGGCACCTGATGGTATCGGAGTGCCTCTTCAATAACACTCCAAGGCAGGGTGTTGAATGCGTTTGCGATGTCCAAGGACACCGCAAAGAGCCCCCCGCCCTGGGCAACCGCTTCCTCCGCCAGCCGCCTCACTCGTCTGATCGCGTGGATCGTTGATCGGCCAGGTCTGAACCCATACTGGTTGGGACTCAGATCCGGACCGATCGAAGAGAGATGGTCGACGAGGCGAGCCGCCAAAATGCGCTCAAAGAGCTTGCCCACCTCGTCGAGCAACACGATCGGGCGGTACGCCCCAGGTGACTCCGCAGGGCGTCCCTCCTTCCTGATCAGGACGAGTCTTCCGGTCTTCCAGATGACCGAATACTCGCCCCGCTCGATGCAGAGGTCGAACAGGGCGCTGAGGCGCGGGCCCAACTCCTGCAGGGCCAGCGCCAGCACCCTTCCGGGGATTCCGTCTGGGCCTGGTGCCGTGCTTTTGGCACGTAGCCTTAACACGGCGCGACGGATTTCATCTCCTATATATCCTATACGGATTTCATCTCCGGTATAGGCATTCCATTATGATTTCAAAAATTCAAATTTCGAACCAACTGTCAAATTTGAAAATTCAAATTTCGAACCAACTGTCTGCCATATCATGGTTGAACTTAGTAATTGCCATCATAATGGAATGCCTATACCAAATTTCACGTCTTTCCGGTTGATCGTTGAAGAGTTCCCTCGTCGGGAGCCAACCCTGGGTGCAGCAGCCAAGTCATGGTGGAACTTAGTAATTGCCATCATAATGGAATGCCTATACCAAATTTCACGTCTCTACGGTTGACCGTTGAGGAGTTCCCTCGTCGGGAGCCAACCCATGGTGCAGCAGCCATGTCATGGTGGAACTTAGTAATTGCCATCATAATGGAATGCCTATACCAAATTTTACGTCTCTACGGTTGACCGTTGAGGAGTTCCCTCGTCGGGAGCCAACCCTGGGTGCAGCAGCCATGTCATGGTGGAACTTAGTAATTGCCATCATAATGGAATGCCTGTGCCAAATTTCACCAAATGTCAAATTTGAAAATTCAAATTTCTAACCGACTGTCAGATTTGAAAATTCAAATTTCGAACCAACTGTCAAATTTGAAAATTCAAATTTCGAACCAACTGTCAGATTTGAAAATTCAAATTTCGAACCAACTGGTCAAATTTGAAAATTCAAATTTCGAACCAACTGTCAGATTTGAAAATTCAAATTTCGAACCAACTGTCAAATTTGAAAATTCAAATTTCGAACCAACTGTCAGATTTGAAAATTCAAATTTCGAACCAACTGTCAAATTTGAAAATTCAAATTTCGAACCAACTGTCTGCCATATCATGGTTGAACTTAGTAATTGCCATCATAATGGAATGCCTATACCAAATTTCACGTCTTTCCGGTTGATCGTTGAAGAGTTCCCTCGTCGGGAGTCAACCCTGGGTGCAGCAGCCATGTCATGGTGGAACTTAGTAATTGCCATCATAATGGAATGCCTATACCAAATTTC
>CALYMY010000610.1:0-30346 GCA_944548615.1 Micropterix aruncella | reverse complement strand
ATATTTTTCCTAGATAAATTATAGCGGCTTCACAATGTCTGTGTTCGAAATGTGTACGGGCTCAAAACACACGACCATATTTCGTAGTTCCGTAATAAACTAAATTGACTAAAAATACACGGACATAGAGACCTACATATTTTCTGCCTATTGCAGAAAATACTCAATAATCCATTTCGAACACAGACATTGTGAATTCGCTATAACTTATCTAGGAAAAATGTGTGTGGTAAAACGCTAAGCCCGGCAAATATCTACCAAATAGCAACGATAACTTTGTTTTATTATAAACATATATTGTGATATTAGCGATGTACATACCTAGATATACATCTCGATATACATGTTATATTTATGTCATGGTGTTTGATCCCGTCGTGTGCAATGCATTAAATCCGACTCACTCCACACGAATTATCAAGCGCGTTGCATATCGTTATTACTTGCTGTCGATCCCCTTTGACGTGCACGTGATTACACACATCTTGTTGAACGAGTTGGGAACATGCCGTATACTGTGACGCCCAACTCTGTAGCAGAATGGGTGAAATTTCAGGCACACTCACCCACCGCTCACACGAGCGACAATGGCACCGGTGACAGCTTCGAATGTTGCACCGAATTGCGGTCATCCTAACTTTGACCATACTGCATAGTTGTTTCTGACTCTCAAACGAGTAATGGCAACACACACTCAAACTAAGTAATGGATATGCGATGGATAGGAATCCGATAGCTGATATGACATGCCGAAAACTTAGTACCTAAAATAAATGTAATGCTTGATTCTGTTCCATTTATCAATATAAATTTTAGAATTATAATAATAATAATAACGTCTACTTTAGGGATTTCTACTTGATCAATAGTATTTATTTTTTCCAGTTTATAAGGGCGTCCTATTATAAGGTATGATTTTATAGGAGTGTATGTAAAAAAAGGAATTACCCCAGCTCAAATCAAAATTAAAAATCTGTTTTATTGATAGGAAATTTTATGATACACGTGAATTCTAATTAGGTGAATAACAAATTCAATTTTGTTTTATTCGTTTTATTTGACGCTTGATATAACCAATTCATTGACTATTGCATAATTTATTTTTGTCATTTATTATTTTTTCCTCCGATAATAACTGTACACTTGCATCAGGTAAGACTATATTTTTTTGTGATTAATAGATTAATTGACAACTATTCGCATCACAATCGACCTTTTTTATAGTAATATTTTAAATTAGGCAATTATTTTAATATTTTTTTTAACTCGTCTTGACCATTATTTATTTAATTGATTTTGTAATTTTAAGTATTTAATATCATAATTATAAATTATAAGGGGAGTCTCCTAATTGTCCTAGTATTTCCTAATATACATCAATAAAGTATATATGTTTATTCGTATGTATGTGTATATGTAGGTATACACGTAAATATCATATTATTACTTATATACTATTATATGTATACAAATCAATCTTTTTAAATATAATATATTTCATTTATTGATTACATGCTATGTATTATATATAAACGACAAATACCGAAAGTTACGTGAACAACTCTGCATTCAATAAAACGAACAACGGCAACGAAAATTGGATTTAAATTTGAATTTGAATTGACCGCTTAGCACCGTGACGCCAGTTGGCGCAGATCATAGCGATGGATATTTTGGCGCGGATGTAGAAAATCGTTTGTACACACATATAAGTCAATGTGTCCTGCTTAACGTTTCTGTTGTCAAGGGTTGGCCATGAGGGTTCCTTGTGGTGGAAAATGTGAAAAGTGTATGTCGATTGGAGTTCGGCGTTCTTTTGATTTCGATTGCTTGTTGATAAATCGCATAAATTAGAATTGTTCTTTTGAGAATACAATTGGTTTTAAAACTGCAACTAATAGTTTGTTCCAGTGTGTGCTCCAGACTGCTGATTTATCTCGCTGGACGTTTGTTGACGCCTTAATGTGTTCTATTACTCGAAAGATATTGAGGCGTTTCTTCTGTCCGAGATAAGACAGCCCGATTCGACCAGCCAGCTCCGAGACAATCGATTGGACCTATTTGGTAAATAGCAAGGATTTTCAGTGCCATTACAACTCGAGAAAGTAACAGGTCAGATTATCAAAATTCTCACCACGTTTAGCATTCAAACGATCTTTAGACAATTTCCAATCATAGCTTAATTGCCAAAGCCCATGAAAGATGTACTGATGTCTTTTAACGCGATCAGCCATTTATTTGGTCGGTGGTTAGTATTTGGATCATAAAAATAATTGGTTACAAAAATCCACGCTTAGCATCTGTCTTATTCAATATTATTACAAGATATCGCGGTTTGCCTTTCGCTATAATCTTGCGGTGTTTACATATTTGTTAGGCAAACCTACAGTTGCCTTATCTATTGTGATCTGGTGCGACAGAGATGCTGCCGGGGTGGAAACAGTTGCAACACTAAGCGGCTAGCAAACAGTTTGTTATCTCGACGTGACGTCTACTTCAGGAAATGGCTTACGAATATTACTCATTCTCATCTGTGTCATTTCCACTATATAAGGGACGACGTTGCTCTATTTGCAAAATGCATCGGAGGGAGCGACACAGAATTCACATAATATAGACACAGAATTCACTAGCGATAGTTTTCAGTCAGTGCAGTGCTAATATTAAAAATCCCTAGCGACGGAAAAAATCGGTTGTCATTTCAAGACATTCCCAGCAAGCAGACAAGCCCCCCCTAACCCCCCTTCTTTCATCCCCCCGATAGTTTGTTAGTTTGACAAGCTTTATTGCACACACATATAAGTACAATGTGGTGGGCCTATTGCCAGGTGGCAATATCTTCCGGCCATACCGCCAGGGTTATTGTGACTAAAGGTTTATGTAGGCAAATTGATTTACAAGTAATAAATGAATACACTTACATAATAGTCATCATAGTATAAAAATATAAAACAGTGATTAGTAACGTATGCCAACTCGATATTGAAGGGAGGAGTGGAATATAAGGACAAGCAAAGGAGACGGGAGGGGAGGGGGGTATTCATGAGCTTTGACGATTTTTTAAACTCGCTCAGTTTTCAAGTTGTCTTATCGGTAAAGGCACGGAATTCCAGAGTCGGGCCGCCTGCATGAAAGTTGATGAATGCTGAGGTATAGCCAGTAATAGATTTTCATGAGAGCGCAATGGAAGGCCATGGGATGAAAGCGCAGAGAAGATATTTCATTATACAAATAAGTAGGACAGTTTGACTGTAGTATGCGGAAGAGTAGGGCGAGTATGTGAAAATCCCGACATCGTCTAATGGGAAGCCACTCTATTATATAGTGGCCACTCTATTGATAGTGGTCGTGTCAAGTAATTATATTCGCAAATGTAGTAAATTTGTAGTATTTCCGTAGTATTAAACTGGCTATTTACCAATATGATAAAGTATTTTCTAAAATCAGGCGGAATTAAAAAAAAAATATGTCGGTTGTACTTATAAGAGATATTCCAAATGTGGTAGCGGCCCAACGACGCATCTGTGTACTGAATTTCAAGTTGGAAGTTTGAAATTCTGTACACAGATGCCTTGTTGGACCGTAATTACGTTGTAAAATTTTGGGTAAAATATGCCGTATACAAGCGCCGCAAAAAAAATATAACCGCCGTATTTAAGAAAATAACACATGATTTTTTTTGGAAAAATACAACTTTAATACTGCGGAATTACTACAAAATACTAAAAAATACTACTTTTGCTATCATAGTCACTTGACACAATTCCTATCGGGTGGGGAGTATGGTGGTCGGGGTGGTGGGGAGGGGGAGTTGGTGGGGGCGGAGAGGGGGAGGGGTCTGCTTGCCGGGAAAGTCTTTGGGTGACAGAACCGGTTTTTTGGCACAGCATTTAAACTACCCATTAATGTATTTTAAAAACACTATAGTCGTGTCTTGCTGCCTGGTAAGCAGCGCCCATTGACACGACTGATATATCCTGAAATTCCATCCCTCCTTAAATCCAATAATTCTATTCTACTATATCAACCCTCCTGTTATAAAGTACGTGCATATGCCCTACATGTTATTATTAAAGGAACAATATAAGTGCGGTTGCATTCGGTTCAAATTACGCATCAATTTGTAACATATCGTCGTGTTTGCTCGCTCTATCCGTGATAGAGAAAATTAAAATAAAATCTTTCGCGGGCGCCGTCTAATTTGTGATAGCATTCCCAAGATCTGCACCAGCGTCTTGGTTATCTACCAATCAGCAGAGCAGTCAAGGAAGACCAGGAAGAAGCGGTGTTTCGGAGTAGTCCTTTTCTTATTCCTGGCGTTATCCAACTTGGCTGTTCACCTTTTTCTTACCACGCCTTCTTTCTTCCTAAATATATACAGTCCACTGACTGACGTTCAAGATATCAACCACTCATGTTGTTTATAAATAAATCTAATTCAAGCAGGTATATAATATTTAAATAACTTTCTATAACTCACAATTTTCCGTCAATATACGAGAAAAACGTGTGAAAGGAAAAGTATATTCCTTTAAAAAGTGAATAAACGCTAACCTACTCAAATTAACTACTCGAGGCGAAACACCATGCGAATCGAAACCGCGGGCTACTTCTTGTATAAAATATAGCTCCCGACTCAAAAAAATCATAAACGTAAACTCGCCTGTATCGCGAAAGTAAGAACCCACCTAATTAATTAAATATATTATAACCTACCACCAAGATAAATTGGGTGCTTTAATCCGGAGGGCAATTAACTTAATTAGTTAGAAAAAGTTTTATTGTTTCCATGTAGGTAGGGGGTTTTATAAAAGGCACGCGTTTCTTTATTAATTAGGTAATGCAACTTTTTATTACAGCTTAAGCTTTATGATTACCATACATTTTCATTTCTGAGGTTTTATAATTTTTAATAAGGGTCGCGATTTTATTCTGTTTTTATAAATTTTATTTACTGTTATGTTCAAATAATTGATATTGTCATATTGCGCCATTTTATAGCAATAGGTTCGTATATGAACTATTTCTATCGCATTAGGCTATTCTGATTTAAAACATAGTAAGTATTTATGCCACGGCCCGGTGGCATAGTGACTGGGTTGCCTTATGTTACATTGTAAGATAATGGGTTATATTCCAGAATGTGCCCCATTTTTCATTGTAAAAAAATTAACAGAATTGCATTTTCAATTCTGTCGATCGAATGCATTAACAAGACACACACTTACACGCATGTTATACGCACATATACATGCAAACACTTCATAGTAGGGTTGGTTGTAAGAGATTGTAGTATGATAATAAACCCGACCATTGCTATAAAATTGATGTAACCCATGGAACAGGCGCTGCCTAGTTAGGAGTGAAACAGAATCAATGTGTTTAAAAAAAACCTATATAATAAATATTTTTGTTAAATATAAAATAATCTGTGATAGAAAGAAAAACCGTGAAATTGTGAAATTTCACAATAAAGAGACAAACAAACAAACAGAATAGTTCAAGATAGTCAAATATATATTTTTTAATATTTGTGTGTCTAATGTGATCACAGTTATTTTAAAATTCAATTACTAGCCATTCTGTGAACAATAGAGCTAGCGTGTATAAGAACCATTAAATGTCCACCATCTTGGAATGAAATCAAAAAATAAAAATCCCATTAGATACGTATAACTGAAAGATGTTAGGATTTGATTAGATAGGTATCAGGTTGTCCGTGCCACCTCAGTCAAAAACGGTGTAGTCCATGCAAATGTCGTTTATTCCGTTTTGTAGAAATACAACAATTTATATATACGATAACCACAGTCTATATTGGATCCTAGAAGTATAATTAAAACTCTCACTTGCGACTCGCAGTAGGGGAGTCCGGGGTTGGAAGTGCCCGGGGTCGGTTGTTCCGATGGATATAGCTCCGAGATGAAAAGAGATAGCAACATGCATGACGTGCGATACACTTCGCTAAGCTCGCGCGCTGACACGGCAGCCATTTTAGTTGTGCCCGCGCCAGCCAGGGAGTGGGTGTATATCAAGTGACTTTTAATGCTACGTGAGTAAATATTTTCGTATTTATACTTTTTGGTCTAACTCGATATAATGTTAACCTATTGATGAGTGAGTGGTTTTGGATTGTTGAGAGAACATTCGGGTATCGTTTCCCAGTGTCGTATTTTGAAATAATTGTATTATTGAACATGATTTTATATAAATAAACAAAAAACGGAACTTGGGGTTGAATGTTCCTTTTTTTTGGGGCTGGTTGTGCCGCGGAACAATCAACCCCAATATGACATATTGTTTGTTACTTTTCAGAATGCGAAATTTCAAACGGAAATCTCACCGAGGAACAACATCGGTGGAGCTGATGGAAAGAGCAGCTGAGGCTGTAATAAAAGACGGCCAAAAGATAAAAACTGTTGCAAGAGATCTAGAAATATGCCATATGACGCTGCGTCGCTTTGTTAACAAAATAAAAGCTGGTCAATCACCTAAAGTGGGCTACAAACCTAGACAAGTCTTTACAAAAGAGCAAGAAGAAAAACTGTCACAATACATCTTGAAATGCTCCGTGATTTTCTTCGGTCTGCTGCCAGATGAAGTCCGAAAAGTTGCGTACGAATGTGCGGTCAAGTTTAAAATATCATATATCCCGAAATCGTGGCACAAGAACGAGAAAGCTGGGCCAGACTGGTTCACGGGCTTTTTAAAAAGAAATCCTTCTTTAGCTATAAGAACTCCTGAAGCGACCAGTGCAGGCCGAGCATCTGCATTCAATCGTCATAATGTGGAAGACTTCTTCAAAAAACTTGGTGACGTTCTTTTGCAACATAAGTTGCCACCTTCCAGAATATGGAACCTGGACGAAACCGGTGTTACCACCGTTATGAAACCAAAGAAAATTGTGGCTACTAAAGGTATAAAACAAGTTGGTGCCATTGTATCTGCAGAGCGTGGAACATTAGTGACCGTTGAACTAGCAGTAAGTGCAGCCGGAAATACGATTCCGCCGATGTTCATCTTCCCACGTCTAAAATACAAAGATATCTTTCTTCGCGACGGTCCTCCTGAATCTATTGGAGCCGGAAATAGCTCGGGATGGATGACGGCCACAGAGTTCCTTACTTTTATGGACCATTTTATAAAGCACACGAAGCCAACACCAGAACAACCAGTTCTGCTATTGTTAGACAACCATTCATCGCACATAAATGTCGAGGTGGTTTGCAAAGCAAAAGCTAATTCAGTGATTATGCTGTCATTTCCGCCACATTGCACGCACCGCCTGCAACCCCTTGATGTCGGTGTGAATGGACCACTAAAGTCCTACTGTGCAAGAGCACAGGATTACTGGCTTGGCAATAATCCAGGAAAGACTATGTCAATATACGAAATTCCTGGCATCGTGAAATTTGCTTTACCCCAGGCAGCGACTCCCACCAACATAATAAACGCTTTTAAGAAGTCAGGAATATATCCTTTTAATCCAAGCATCTTCACTGATGAAGACTTTTCCCCATCTTTTATGACCGATCGTCCAATGCCTGCCGGAATTATCCCTGAAACGATCTCTTCTGTAGTCGAGGCCCCTAAGAAAAATATTTAGCCACAATCTGGGCCATCTAACACTCCAGATGAACCTGTGCAAAATGATGAGCCACAACCTGGGCCATCTAATGCTCCAGATGAACCTGTGCAAAATAATGAGCCACAACCTGGATCATCTACCGCTCCAGATATTTCGGATATTGTAGAAGCTGACAATGAGCCAGGGCTTACATCTGAAATTGAAGAAGATTCCAGGTTTTCCCCTGAAATGATCAAACCATTTCCAAAAGCTCCTCCTAGATTGCCAACGGCGACTAAAAGACGCATAAGAAAGTCAGCAATACTTACAGATACGCCCGAAAAGAATGCACTAGCTGAAGAGCAATCAAAGAAAAAGAAAACTGAAAAAGAACAGGGTCAAAAAGGAAAAGGCCCTAAAGGAAAAGGAAAAGGCAAGACCACCAGTCTGGAAAAAAAGAAAAAAGGGCCAAAAGAAGCTGCGAAACGAAAAGTTCTACAGGATGATGAAAGCGAGAATGAATATGATGCCTTGGAATGGTTCTGCATAATTTGCTGCGACTCGTATTCCAATTCACAGCCTAGAGAGCAGTGGATCGAATGTATGATGTGCAAAAATTGGGCACACTTAAAATGTTTGGACCAAGACGATGCTGCATACGTGTGCCCGAATTGCGAATCGGACGAGGAAAACGACGTTGATGAATAGATACGAGACTTTAATTATAAACCCAAAAGAGAAGTGATGACGGCGATTTTTGATCTCAACACAATAATTTTGTATGATTCTTAAGTTCCTGATTATTCCAATTGAAGTTCCTGTTACATTTAATGATAATTGTAGAATGTTTTAAAAATAATTTTGTTTTTAGTTTGCATTAAGATATGTCTAATTGTTTTCTTTTGTTGTATGAATGTTATAATTTGCATTCCAAGACTGATTAATAAGTACAAGCGAAACTTTATAATAAATGATACAAATATAACCAATCCAGCATTTCATTTCAAATGTAGTGACTAAAAACTGGCCAAATAAACATACGGAACAACCAACCTCAGCAAAGTAACAACCAGCCCCATTTTGGGGTCAGTTGTTCCTTTCCAACTTACCCTAATAAAACGATCCCGAGCAAAAAACTATTAGAGCGTACGATACATTGTCTATATACTAATGATCAGTGATAAATAACGCTGTACCTCATGTAATACTCTTAAAGGTAAGACTTATGTTTCATACTTTTTTCTTAGATTGTTTGAAAATCGGAACTTCCAACCCCGGTCTCCCCTACCGCTGCCGTTACGGCATGCCTTCACTATCTCCCTGTCTCCACTATCTTACATTATTCTTCTTCATCCTCGATTATATGGCGGTCGCATCTAGTCTTAATTGCACCTTAATCACGTCAAGTCTTCGTCGAACCATAATTAAAAATATACTAGCATTAAATTACATATAAACAATAACACCAAAATTATTTCAATATTTCATCCCCATCACAATATTTTATAATCATAATATTTTCAAAAATATGCATCATTTTTTGCTCGAGTTTCTCTTCATTTTGATATGTTACACGATTATATTAAAAAAAAACACAACCTATAATTCACACCCCCTCCTAAATGTATAAAACTTAATAAGGAATACGGAAAACTAAGGAATACGTAAAGCGTTTCTTTTAACAATGTTACATTATATGACCGTAACTGTAAACTTGTCTTTTACGATAGTACTTTTCGTTTAACGTTAAGTTATTTTAACGTTTAAGTTAACGATTATGTTAGTATATTATTATGATTACTATTATTACGTTCTAGACTACTATATTAAATTATAATACTATATTAAATCGTCTTACTAATTACATTTAATGTTTTGGACAACATCTTAAAACGATTTTTTTTTTTAATAAATCCCTACACATAAATCGTATTTAATGACTTCACGGAGGTTTCATGCCAATTTGGAAGAAAACTGAACAAGCGTTTTATCGTAAGCGCGTAACAAACAAATTTACAGACAAACAGACGAAACGCGAAATGACCGATATAAAAGAGGACCTCGCTCCGCTCGCCAATTATAATAGTAGGTATACAACTAAATTGTAACAATCTAAAACACAGTTCATCCTAAAAACAGAACAGTTTTACAGAACATAGAAGTAAATACACACAGAATTAAAGTTAATCAAGCGCCTGTCGTACACACACTAACACACACAGCTGAAGTAACGTAGAAACTAGTCCATTTTGTATCAGAGGTCCCATCGCAGCAGACGCGCAGCAGCGCTGGCTAGCGACATGGGATGGATCGGCTTGTCGGCAGGCAGAAGAAGAACAATGAAGGTGAACAATCAGATGCCAAACACGAGACGACGACATCATCATTACATCAAAGACGCTTCCGGTTACGAACGAAAGCAGAACCGCAACATCGGCTAAACAACAGAATCGCACGGCAGGGCGGTTGCCACTGAACTGAAAGACTGCCTGAGCCGAGCTTAATCTTTATAGCTGATTGTATTCGGTTTTGTTTAAAATAGGTCACTATTTCGTACAAGATCGCGTTCTTGTGTTCGATTTCTTCGAGCTTACATTTTATTCTTTATGTCATCGCGGCTTTTATTAAACTCTACCAAAGATGGTAAAACCTGGCATTTTAAAAAAACAGCCGAATTTTCCCTAATTATATTTCTGTCTGGATTTTAAGACGAAGCTACGAAGTCCACCTTCTCCCGCTCCATCGCTCTCCTTTGCTATCAATTTATCCCGCTTTCAAACCGATGAGATGGTTAATGTACCATAAACAAGGACTTCGGGATCTGAACCTTACCCTTTACGTAATCGTTTGTTGAAATGTCTTGTTGGACTCCTTAATTAAACAATATCGACGGCGGAGAAATTCCCAGAATAATAGCTTCCACTTCGTTTGACTAATAACGACTCTAAGCTGCAACTTAACGGTTTTCATAAAACAAATGTGAAGGTGATATAATAGGATGTTATTTTAGGAAAAGAGATGGCAGCAAGAAACTCGTTGTTATAAAAATTCTCAGATATATTATTAATTTTGTGATCCTACGAATTACCGGATTATCAACAGAGAGCCTGGCTTCGACAAACGCTTGTGTTGGGCAGGAATTGGAAGTTGTAATCTGGAATTTATAGGATAAACAGACTTGCATAAGTTAGCACAGCTACATATATAAACGCAGCTTCAGTTCCGGCATCAGATCGCAGAACGAAATAATATTATTATTTTCCGTTTCGTTCATTGCGCTAAATAAATTAAAAAAAATAATAATTAAGGTACCTACGTATTTGATACATTCCTTTGAGCAGCGTAGTAATTCGTAGATATTTTGCCGTATTCGCTTTCTCTTTTGCTTGTTTATTTGAGTATTTTTAAATTCTTGATTCTGCGTAAACTAGTGTACTTATAAGGCACATAAAATATATAAAGTATTCCCACCCTTGAACGGGCTAGCCCCAGTCGGGTGACAGAATCAAATAAGCGAAATGTTAAGGTTTTGCCATTCGGTCCCTGTTATTTTTATAAGCAAAATCAATGTTTCATAGTAATTAATTCTTAAATAAATATATATATATATATATATATATATATATATATATATATATATATATATATATATATATATATATATATATATATATATATATATATATATATATATATATATATATATGTATATATATATATATATATATATATATATATATATATATATATATATATATATATATATATATATATATATATATATATATATATATATATATATATATATATATATATATATATATATATATATATATATATATATATATATATATATATATATATATATATATATATATATATATATATATATATATGTGTCTCTTCCAGCTCTCAGGGCAGATGCGTCAGCCTTAGACTGGTCGCCCCTTTATAATATGACCAATGTTGATGCTATGACCCAGGAATTCAATAATAAAGTAATTAATCTTTATGAACTACATGCACCTTTGAAAACTCGCCGGGTCAAACATCTGCCTGATCCCTGGATAAACGACACCATCCGTGCATTTATGAAGAAGCGAGATAATGCAAAAACCAAGTTTAAGCGCGATCACCATCCAGACACTTGGAATGCATATAGAATACTTCGCAATCGATGCAGTCAGCTCTGCCGAAATGCCAAGAGGGTTCATATAAAATCCTTGCTCCAGTCGGCCTCCCCAGCTCAAATGTGGAAGCTCTTCCGTTCTTTCGGCATCTGTAAGTCGCACCCTAACACTGACCCTAGCATAGATAGTGACATTCTAAATGCCTATTTCACGACTCCACCTGTAATTGTAAATAATGCTATTAAGGATATCACTTTGGAAACGATTCACAGTCACCGTTTACCTGACTATCCATCTTTTGACTTCTCTCTCGTGTCGGCCTTCGAGGTGAAAAAAGTACTGCTAAGCATTAAGTCAAAAGCTGTAGGCTGTGGTGGCATAAGTTTACCGCTCCTTATCCCTTTGCTCGATGAACTGGCTGAAGTGATTGCCTTCATTTTCAACTATTCACTCTCATCTGGCGACTTGCCCTCTGTCTGGAAGAATGCTTGCATTATTCCCATTCCAAAATCTTCCAATGCAAATACACCGGAAAAATTCAGGCCAATTTCCATTCTCCCTGTACTGGCTAAGGCAATTGAGCGTTTAGTATACAATCAGCTACTCACTTATGTCTCTGACTATAACCTCCTAAACCCATTTCAGTCAGGATTTCGGCCCAACCACAGCACAACTACTGCCCTGGTACAGGTAACCGATGACATTCGACTAGCCATGGATAATCGCCAACTTACTCTTCTCGTCCTTCTGGACTTCAGCTCTGCTTTTAATTCTGTCGACTATGACATTCTCCTTGCCCGTTTAAAATCTTGTAGTTTCGCCGAACCCGTCATCAAATGGTTTCGGTCATTTTTGAATAACCGCAGTCAGTGTGTTAAATATAAAGACAAGCTCTCTAATTTTCTACCACAAGTCGCCGGCGTTCCCCAAGGTAGTGTCTTATCCCCGCTTCTTTTCTCACTATTTATTAACTCAATATCTAACGTGATTAATGCAAAATATCATCTCTATGCCGACGATGTCCAAATCTATTCCCACTGTCGCCCAGAAGACATTGACGAGGCTATAACTTCTGTTAACGCTGATCTTGCGATGATATCTGACTGGTCGAAATCTCATGGCTTGCTCCTAAATCCATTCAAGACTCAAGCTATCATAATCGGAAGCAGCTATTTCACCTCGAGGATCGACATAAATTCTTTACCAAGGATTGGCATAGGTGCGGATGAGGTCCCAATCAGCTCTCAGGTTAAAAATCTTGGTGTATACCTCGACCAAAATCTTTCGTGGCAGTCACACATTGAGGAGATGAGACGTAAACTCTTTGGTCGCTTTCATGCAATAAAGAAACTCAAGAATTTTCTCCCCGAGGAAAGCAAAATCACAATCTGCCAATCTATTCTCCTCCCTCTCCTTGATTATTCAGATGTTGCCTTTCTCGACATCAAGGAAGATCTAGCCACCAGGGTAGAAAGGCTGCAAAATGTCTGCATTCGATTCATTTATGACCTACGAAAGTTTGACCATATTACGGAGTACAGAAGGAGACATCACTGGCTGACGACCCGAGAAAGGAGAGATACGAGAGTCCTAGGTTTGCTCTTCAGAATCCTGAAAGGGGCCGCTCCGAAATATCTTATAAGTAGGTTCAAACCTCTATCTTCTCACGGGCGCCCTCTGAGATCTGAAGACAACCTACTGCTCTCGATCCCTAGTCACAGTAGTGATTTCTTCTCGCACTCTTTCTCTGTACGTGGAGCCCGTCTCTGGAATGCTTTACCCTCGCGTATAAGGATAGCACCTAGTTTGTATTGCTTCAAACGCAGGCTCAAAGAACACTTGAACCCACGCTCATAAACTTTTCCTTATTTTTCCCTATTTTTTCCTCCCTATTGCGTCCCTTGCGTCATTATAGGTTTATTTTTTGTTTTTTTTTCTTAAATTTATTGTTTTGTTTCCCTGCTGAATTTAAATGATTAAAATTTAATTTATTAGTTTATTTTTACCGCATAACATGTTAGCTGTAAGATATTGCTTTTAGGCAATAAGCTCGCCGTTTTGTTAAAGCAAATAAAGCGTTTAATTATTATTATTATATATATACATATATATATATATATATATATATATATATATATATATATATATATATATATATATATATATATATATATATATATATATATATATATATATATATATATATATATATATATATATATATATATATATATATATATATATATATATATATATATATATATATATATATATATATATATATATATATATATATATATATATATATATATATATATATATATATATATATATATATATATATATATATATATTTATATATATATATATATATATATATATATATATATATATATATATATATATATATATATATATATATATATATATATATATATATATATATATATATATATATATATATATATATATATATATATATATATATATATATATACATATATATATATATATATATATATATATATATATATATATATATATATATATATATATATATATATATATATATATATATATATATATATATATATATATATATATATATATATATATATATATATATATATATATATATATATATATATATATATATATATATATATATATATATATATATATATATAAATATATATATATATATATATATATATATATATATATATATATATATATATATATATATATATATATATATATATATATATATATATATATATATATATATATATATATATATATATATATATATATATATATATATAAATATATATATATATATCTCATATATAAAGAGAGAAGTTCCGATTCATTCATTCATTGACTGACTCATCAACGCCCAGCCCAAACTCTTAGACCTAGAAAGCTGAAATTTTTAACATAGGTTCCTTTTAGGACGCAAACGCTCACTAAGGGCGGATTTTTCGAAATTCAACCCCTAAAGGGGTGAAAAGGGGTTTCACAGTTTGTATGGAAAACCTATATAGATGTACTTTTTAATTCGAAACTTTGAAAGACTACTCTAATAAACAAATAAGGAAATAGGTGTTTCATATTTTTTCAAAATTCTACCCTTAAAGGGGTGAAACAGGGTATTAAAGTTTGTATGGATAAACGATTTTAGTTAGACTTTTTATTTCGAAAGTTTGTAAGATTACTTTAATAAATAAATAAGGAAACACGTTTTTCATATTTTTTAAAAATTCAACCCCTAAAGGGGTGAAAAAGGGTTTCGATTTTTTTATGAAGAAACGATATAGATGTACTTTTTATTTCGAAATTTGTAAGATTACTCTAATAAACAAATAAGAAAACAGGTGTTTCATGTTTTTTCAAAATTCAACCCCTAAAGGGGTGAAACGGGGTTTAAAAATTTGTATGAATGAACAATATTAGATGTGCTTTTTATTTCGAAACTTTGTGAGATTACTCTAATAAATAAATAAGGTAACACGTGTATCATATTTTTTCAAAATTCAACCCCTAAAGGGGTGAAAAGGGGTTCCAAAGTTTGTATGGAAAATCGATATAGATGTACTTTTTAATTCGAAACTTTTTAAGATTACTCTTATAAACAAATAATCAAATAGGTGTTTTATGGTTTTTCAAAATTCCGCCCCTAAAGGGGTAATACGGGGGTTTAAAGTTTGTATGGATAAACGATTTTAGATGGACTTTTTATTTCGAAAGTTTGTAAGATTACTCTAATAAATAAATAAGGAAACAAGTGTTTCATATTTTTTGAAAATTCAACCCCTAAAGGGGTGAAAAAGTGGTTCCATTTTTTTATGAAGAAACGATATAGATGTACTTTTTAATTCGAAACTTTGAAAGACTACTCTAATAAACAAATAAGGAAATAGGTGTTTCATGTTTTTTCAAAATTCTACCCTTAAAGGGGTGAAACAGGGTTTTAATGTTTGTATGGATAAACGATTTTAGTTGGACTTTTTATTTCGAAAGTTTGTAAGATTACTTTAATAAATAAATAAGGAAACACGTTTTTCATATTTTAAAAAAATGCAACCCCTAAAGGGGTGAAAAAGGGTTTCGATTTTTTTTATGAAGAAACGATATAGATGTACATTTTAATTCGAAACTTTGTAAGATTACTCTAATAAGCAAATAGGAAAACAGGTGTTTCATGTTTTTTAAAATTCAACCCCTAAAGGGGTGAAACGGGGTTTCAAAATTTGTATGAATGAACAATATTAGATGTGCTTTTTATTTCGAAACTTTGTAAGATTACTCTAATAAATAAATAAGGTAACACGTGTATCATATCTTTTCAAAATTCAACCCCTAAAGGGGTGAAAAGGGGTTCCAAAGTTTGTATGGAAAATCGATATAGATGTACTTTTTAATTCGAAACTTTTTAAGATTACTCTTATAAAACACATAATCAAATAGGTGTTTTATGGTTTTTCAAAATTCCGCCCCTAAAGGGGTAATACGGGGGTTTAAAGTTTGTATGGATAAACGATTTTAGATGGACTTTTTATTTCGAAAGTTTGTAAGATTACTCTAATAAATAAATAAGGAAACACGTGTTTCATATTTTTTGAAAATTCAACCCCTAAAGGGGTGAAAAAGGGTTTCCATTTTTTTATGAAGAAACGATATAGATGTACTTTTTAATTCGAAACTTTGAAAGACTACTCTAATAAACAAATAAGGAAATAGGTGTTTCATGTTTTTTCAAAATTCTACCCTTAAAGGGGTGAAACAGGGTTTTAAAGTTTGTATGGATAAACGATTTTAGTTGGACTTTTTATTTCGAAAGTTTGTAAGATTACTTTAATAAATAAATAAGGAAACACGTTTTTCATATTTTAAAAAAATGCAACCCCTAAAGGGGTGAAAAAGGGTTTCGATTTTTTTTATGAAGAAACGATATAGATGTACATTTTAATTCGAAACTTTGTAAGATTACTCTAATAAGCAAATAGGAAAACAGGTGTTTCATGTTTTTTAAAATTCAACCCCTAAAGGGGTGAAACGGGGTTTCAAAATTTGTATGAATGAACAATATTAGATGTGCTTTTTATTTCGAAACTTTGTAAGATTACTCTAATAAATAAATAAGGTAACACGTGTATCATATCTTTTCAAAATTCAACCCCTAAAGGGGTGAAAAGGGGTTCCAAAGTTTGTATGAAAATCGATATAGATGTACTTTTTAATTCGAAACTTTTTAAGATTACTCTTATAAACACATAATCAAATAGGTGTTTTATGGTTTTTCAAAATTCCGCCCCTAAAGGGGTAATACGGGGGTTTAAAGTTTGTATGGATAAACGATTTTAGATGGACTTTTTATTTCGAAAGTTTGTAAGATTACTCTAATAAATAAATAAGGAAACACGTGTTTCATATTTTTTGAGAATTTAACCCCTAAAGGGGTGAAAAAGGGTTTCCATTTTTTTATGAAGAAACGATATAGATGTACTTTTTAATTCGAAACTTTGAAAGACTACTCTAATAAACAAATAAGGAAATAGGTGTTTCATGTTTTTTCAAAATTCTACCCTTAAAGGGGTGAAACAGGGTTTTAAAGTTTGTATGGATAAACGATTTTAGTTGGACTTTTTATTTCGAAAGTTTGTAAGATTACTTTAATAAATAAATAAGGAAACACGTTTTTCATATTTTTAAAAAATGCAACCCCTAAAGGGGTGAAAAAGGGTTTCGATTTTTTTTATGAAGAAACGATATAGATGTACATTTTAATTCGAAACTTTGTAAGATTACTCTAATAAGCAAATATTCAAATTCAAATTCAAATTCAAAATTCTTTATTTATCAATAATATTACATCATTTTTTAAAATTCAAAGCCATCCTAACTAGGCCTCGCCTGTACTAAGGTAGGCTTAATATAAAAAAAAGTATAGTGGTTTACGTAACTAGCTGTAATACATCTTTGTATATTATTATGGTACATTTGAGAAGTTAAAAATAGAATAAGAAAGCGTAATAATATTAAATTTTGGGACATACATATATATATACATACATATATAAATATATATATACTTTATAGATAAATATAAAATAATACTATATATATACTATATCTCACAAATCGTGCACTATTTTAATATATATGTTATTAATGTCTCCGTTTCTTGTCGACCCATAGTCAAAAGTGACTTAGTTAGGTTTTTCTTTACGCCGTGACTATTCCTAGATTTCAGTCCTGCAGGAAAAACACTATTCATTTTGTTGAAAAGTCGAGGAGCAATGTAAGAGAAGTGTTTTTGTGCAAAACTTGTTCTCTTTTTTTGGATTAAGTGCTGTCTGGTTGTTGCTACTCGTGTTCCTTTATGGTGTGTTGAATATAGATGATAATTGTCATGATTATAGTAGTAGAGTAGGACTACCTTAGCGTATATTTGACGAACGTCAAGGACTTTCGATTCATTGTACAAGTTCTCAGAAGAATACCGGAAGGGTTTTTTGTGTATTACTCTTAACCACTCAAATGAATGGCGATTAGCTCGGGTTGCCTACGGCAAAATGTATATAAATTTATATTTACATTTACATTTACATTTACATAGAGCGGGGTTTACTATAGAGCTATAGCATTACTATAGAGCGGATTACTATAAAGCGGCGCACATTTACATTTATATTTACATTTATATAAATTTATATACATTTTGTATACATTTTGCCAAGGCATCCCTTAAGGGACGCCTCACATTTGAGGGGTTAATAGCGACTTTTGGGCTTTAATTAGAGGATCAAGTGCTTGCAGCGAGGCTCCACCCCAAGCTATGATTCCGTATGCTAGTAAGTTATGGGCCAATGCGAAATATATCGTTCGTACTAAATCTTTGGATACGGCATTTCTTATTAACTTGAATATATGTACAAGTTTTCTCAATTTTGTTGCAGTGCACCTGATATGATCTTCCCACTTCATTGTATAGTCCAGAGTTAATCCTAGGTACTTTATTGTATCTACTCTTTCCACCTCCGCACACGTACAAGGCTTGCCGTCAACGACCGTGTTGCAAGTGTGGATTTTTAGTTTGCGCTGGGTTTGTTTGTCGTAAGTTTTCTTCATTTGAAAGGTCATATATTTAGTTTTAGAGTCATTAAGAGTCAGTAGATTATAATTTAGCCATACTTTGATTGTAGATAGTCCGTTTTCAGTATAATTGTATACATCGTCCCAGGATTTGCCTCTGAATACAATAACCGTGTCGTCTGCAAAGGAGATAGCTTCTCCTCCCTCAAAGGTCATGTTAGTAAGGTCATTAATGTAGATGAGGAATAAGATTGGCCCTAATATACTACCTTGCGGTACACCGTACCTAACATGTGCTTCCGATCTGACCGTCTCACCAACTTTTGTTGTTTGTATTCTCTCCGAAAGGTAATTTTGGAACCATTTTAATGGTAATCCACGCACTCCGATATTTCGGAGTTTACTCAATAGTATACGATGTGAGACGGTGTCAAAGGCCTTGGCCAGATCCAAGAATACCGCAATGCATTTTTCTCCACTATCTAAGGCATTAACAATAGAAGTAGTTAGGGATACAAATGCATCCTGAGCACCTCGTCCGGATCTGAAACCAAATTGCCTCGCCGCTAGTAACTTTTTGGTTTCCAAAAAACTAACCAAACGTTTCTTTGCAATTGTTTCAATTAGTTTTGAGATAGAATTTAAAATGCTGATTGGTCGATAACAACTGACGTCCTCTCTATCCCCACCCTTGTAGATGGGACATATGACAGACTTTTTAAGGTGATTTGGAAATACACCAGTGCTTATGCTAAGGTTAGTTATATGTGCTAAAGGCGATGCTAGGTGGACCATGTTTTGCTTTAAAATTTTCACCGAGATTTGATCAGTACCTGTTGTGTTCGTATCTTTTAGGTCACTTAAAACCCTGCATATTTCGCCAACATCTGTGGGGGAAAAGAACAGTGATTCGGAATTGCAACTTCTTGTATCTTTTAATTTTGCTAAATCAGTTTCAGTGGTTTGCAGAGTCCGGATCGTTTTTTCTGCTAGTAGAGATCCTACATTTGCATAGTAGTTATTTACATAGTCAGCAATCCATTGGCTGTTCGAAGAGGTGTTTTTCACTATTGTGCCGTTTATTTTCAGGTCAGTAATATTTTTATAGTCACGCTTTTGTCTGTATGTCAATTCATTTATTATTTTCCAAGTATCTTTTGGATTAGCTGATGCGTCGTCAAGTTTTTGCTTATAATAATTATCCTTCCTTATACTAATTATATTGTTACATAAGTTTCTGTATCCGATAAATTTTGATTTAGCAATGGAATCGTGGGGATTAAGGCGTAATTGTTTATGGAGTTTATCTCTTGTTTTGATACTTTTTAGGATTCCATCTGTAATCCACGGTTTGAGATGTCGTTTCCTATGTGTCACGCGTTTAAGTTGAGTGTTTGTTTTAATGATGCCATTTAAATTCTTAATTAAAATATCTGTAGCGGTATTAGCGTCAGTTTGGTTTAATAATATCGCCCAGTCTACTCGTTCAATATCTTTTGTTATCATAGGAAAGTCTAAAAATTTCATTTGATTCTGGCGTATTCCGTGTTTTGCATGTTTGTGTTTTTTTAGCATTAGTATAGTCGAGAAATGATCGGTGATGTCCATATCACATACAATACCTACAGCCTCAAGTTTAGTCTTTACAAATATGTGATCCAAACAAGCCTTTCCTCTTGTAGGCTTATTAATCGCAGAAGTAAAACCACACTCGCTCAGCAAACAGAGGTAATCTGTATAGTTTTGCATGTTTTTTATATTTAAAATGTCAATGTTTAAGTCTCCGAGCAGAATTTGGTCCTTACCCTTGTCCATCTCGAGGATATCCGATAGCGAATTAGTGAAACTGGTGGTGTTTTGTGTGTAAGGAGACCTATATATATATATATGGTATATATCCATATATATATATATATCTATATATCCTCCATATATATATATATATCCTCCTCCATATATATATATATATATATATATATATATATATATATATATATATATATATATATATATATATATATATATATATATATATATATATATATATATATATATATATATATATATATATATATATATATATATATATATATATATCCTCCATATATATATAGTTGATTAGTAATAAGTGAATAAACACAATAAATAAATAAAAATAAAAATAAATAATATATTGCGGTTATTACTAGTGTACTTTCCACAGTAACTTTTAAACAATTTGCTTCCGATATTGTAACCTCTTCTACGGTGGCGTTAAGAGTACTTTTAATAAATAAGATTACCCCGTCATTTTGCTTGTAATTATTTCTTGAAAAGTACGTATCATAGTAATCAAGATATTGCATGGGAGGTGTATCTTTTATCCAACACTCGGTTAGTGCGATTACATCAAAATCAGCATCCATATAGGTTAGAGCAACAATTAGTTTGTCAAAATTTTTATTGGCACTTCTTATGTTGAGATGTAAAATTTTAAATCCATTATATGTTCTTAGTATATCTTTACAATCGCTGGTATTTAATACTGAGGTGGACTCAAGTCTTTCTAAATTCTCTAGATTACTCGCGCCTGCAGAGAAAGACTTCATAGGTGATCAGGGCGTATAAGAAAGAGACCAAAGGTAGACCAGTACTTGGGAGACAGAAATAGATTATGAGAGATAATATAAGACATGCTTTGTTATTCGTATATATGAGATATATTTTATTGTAGAACTTAGAAGGTAAATATAAACCTTTAAAGAAATTGGACATATTTATTTGTATGTGTTGTATATGACGGTTTTTTATAGCAATAACACATAGTGTTGTTGTTATACATTTAAATAAAAATACATATATGATTTTTTGAGAATAGACAATATGGGAGATTTGTTGCGAGTGAGCGTTTACTATTTTTTTAAATGATGAAATTATTAGTTTTTTTTTATAATAATCTTTTTTTATTATGAAGTAATAATATAATATTATAATATAACAGATAAATATATGGAGTATAGTGTAGAGTGTATCAAAGATGTGATCGATAATACTATTTATATATAGTTTTGCTAAATCTGTGTTTCGTAAACTGTTTCTGGAAAATAATAAATATAATAATAGACGTAAATCCAGCAAAAATATAGTGATGTTCTTACCAATACGTTTGTAATTAGTACAGGCGAGTACCCATCATAATTTGCTTAAAGATGATAAGCCTTTGACCACAGTAATTCGGTCCTTGTCGTCTTTTTTAATACGAATAATACCATCTTTAATCCAAATATACTTAAAGCTCTTTTCTTTTCCGATTCTTCGTGCCTGTAAATATAAATATCTTAACCTAGGTGTAAGAGCTTCCTGAAAATACAATGGTGTTTTTGTGGCCATTCCTATATGTCCAGCATTCAGTTTATCGACCGCCGATTTCGCAGAGCGATTGAAGTGTTTCACTGCTGATAAGTAGTTGTCTCGATCCCGGTCCGATTGAAATGCAACGCGAACCAATGGCGGCCAAGCGGAAGCGCCTTCCGTGTTTGGTGAGGGCGATCTCCGTACCCGGGTCACATCGAAGTTTTCAGCAGCGATATTCAGGCCCACTGTGGTCGCAATTCTGGTTACGATTATTTTTAAATTTTCATTGCTTGATTCAGGAATTCCGTTAATTTCCAGTTTGTTTTTGTTTAAATGCTGTTCCTTCTCGTCGAATTTATTTTCCAAGTAATCGATTTTTATTTGTAATTCCTTGTTATTTTTCTCCAGGTCTTGCACGCGAGGTATGAGAGGCTCCAATTGAGTGATACGTACAGATAGTTTATCCTGTGTTTCAGTTAGATATTTGACGGATGCTATCAATTGCGAATTGTCGTTTTGAACTTTCTCCACGGTAGATATTAGTTGGTCGATTTTTTCCATAAGCATTCGGTGAGAAGTTTGCAGTTCTTCGCTGAGATCACTTTTGATATTACGTAATTGTTGGTCGAGATCCTCAGATACCTTTTTTTGCTTGCAACATTTCCACTTGCTTTTAGTGTTGGCACTCATTTTATTGAAGCTTTCTGGAGTTAGACCGATGCAGGAGAAGTGATATTCGCTTTTACAGAGAGAGCATTTCAGAGAACCCTCTGACGCCAAATCGGACTTACAGCCTGTGCATAACGAAGACATTGTGTTGTTCCTTTGATAATTAAATTTAAAAAGAATGAATACTGTCTGTATACGTTCCTGTGTGCACGCGTATTATTTCTTGTGATTTTGTATTTCGCGTCAAATCCGCAAATTCCACTAAGCACAGACAGATGACGCTGGTACAGAAAGGCAGAATATTATTATTAATATTAATTTATTTTATTTTTTTACAGCGCCCTCTTGTTGTTAGCCGGTTTGCGTCTTAGCTAGATGTAGTATTATTTCGATGTGAAAAAATATTTTTTGTTTTCCCCGGCGCTGGGTTCGATCCCGCGACGTTAATACTTGTAGCTGCCGGCGTTAGAAACCGGGCCACTCGACCTCGCAGGTGACCGGCCTATCTTCGGTATTGTATGTATTCGATGATGCCGAATGTCAGTGGGGCCCTTAGGGGCGTGGCTTCGCTACGTACACAAGTACACAGTGGCGAGAATAATTACCCACAATTTGCTTTTGTCCTCTACAATGACTTTTTTTTTCAAAGAAAATCACTGTATCTGATCGAATTGGCCACCAATCTTCACAATTTTTTCACACTAATAGTACATTTTAGTAGTCTTTAATATAACATACTTTCAAGCCAATAACTTTAATTTTTACACTTTAATTGATTAATTACACACAGAGAAGGCGGTCACGCACTTGTTATCGCGCACTTCGCTCGGCCGGTATCCGGAAAACAACAGGTATAAATAGGAAAACAGGTGTTTCATGTTTTTTAAAATTCAACCCCTAAAGGGGTGAAACGGGGTTTCAAAATTTGTATGAATGAACAATATTAGATGTGCTTTTTATTTCGAAACTTTGTAAGATTACTCTAATAAATAAATAAGGTAACACGTGTATCATATCTTTTCAAAATTCAACCCCTAAAGGGGTGAAAAGGGGTTCCAAAGTTTGTATGGAAAATCGATATAGATGTACTTTTTAATTCGAAACTTTTTAAGATTACTCTTATAAACAAATAATCAAATAGGTGTTTTATAGTTTTTCAAAATTCCGCCCCTAAAGGGGTAATACGGGGGTTTAAAGTTTGTATGGATAAACGATTTTAGATGGACTTTTTATTTCGAAAGTTTGTAAGATTACTCTAATAAATAAATAAGGAAACACGTGTTTCATATTTTTTTGAAAATTCAACCCCTAAAGGGGTGAAAAAGGGTTTTAATTTTTTTATGAAGAAACGATATGGATGTACTTTTTAATTCGAAATTTTGTAAGATTACTCTAATAAACAAATAAGAAAACAGGTGTTTCATGTTTTTTCAAAATTCAACCCCTAAAGGGGTGAAACGGGGTTTCAAAATTTGTATGAATGAACAATATTAGATGTGCTTTTTATTTCGAAACTTTGTAAGATTACTCTAATAAATAAATAAGGAAACACGTGTATCATATTTTTTCAAAATTCAGCAATTTTTTTATGGAGAAACGATATAGATGTACTTTTTAATTCGAAACTTTGTAAGATTACTCTAATAAACTAATAAGAAAATAGTTGTTTCATGTTTTTTCAAAGTTCAACCCCTAAAGGGGTGAAACGGGGTTTCAAAATTTGTATGAATGAACAATATTAGACGTGCTTTTTATTTCCAATTCCTGTAGGAGTACTCTAATAAAAAAATAACACAATGCGTTTTTCGTGGTTTTTCCAAAATTCAACCCCTAAAGGGGTGGAAAGGGGTTATAAAAATATTATGAAGAAACGTTATTAATGGTCTTTTTATTTCGAAACTTTGTAAGGTTACTCTATTAAACAAATAAGAAAATAGGTGTTTTTTTTTTAAATTCTACCCCTAAAGGGGTGAACCAGGGTTCCACACTTTGTATGAATAAACAACATTAGATATGCTTTTTTTTCGAAAATTTGAAGGATTACTCTAATAAAAAAGTATGAAAATACGTCTTTCGTGGTTTTTCAAAATTCAACCCCTAAACGGTATACAATTTGTATGGAGAAACGATACAGATAGACTTTTTAAATCAAAACTTTGTAATATTACTCTCATAATCAAAGAAACAAATGGGTCTTTCATGGTTTTTCAAAATTTCGCCCTTAGAGGGGTAAAACGGGGTTTTAAAGTTTGTATGGATAACCGATTTTAGATGGACTTTTTATTTCGAAACTTTGTAAGGTCACTCTAATAAATAAATAAGGAAACACGTGTTTCATATTTTTTCAAAATTCCACAACTAAAGGGGTGAAAAGGGGTTTCGAAATTTGTATGGAAAACGATATAGATATACTTTTTAAGTCTTAAAACTTTGTAAGATTACTCGAATAAACAAATAAGCAAATATGTCTTTTGTGTTTTTTTTCAAAATTCAACCCCTAAAGGGGTGAAACGGGGTTTCAAAATTTGTATGAAAAAACGATATTAGATGAACTTTGTAGGATTACTTTAAAAACCATCTAAGCAAATATGTGTTTCGTATTTTTTTGAAATTTCACCAATAAAGGCGTAAAAAGGGGTGTTTAAGTTTGTATGGAGAAACGATATTAGATGGACTTTTTATTTTGAAACTTTGTAGGATAACTCTAATAAACAAATAATTAAATACGTCTTTCGCGTTTTTTCACAATTCAACCCTTAAAGGCGTGAAAAGGGGTTTAAAATTTGTATGGAGAAACGATATTAGATGGAAATTGTATACTCTAATAAACATTTAGGCAAATACGTATTTAGTATTTTTTTTAATTCAACCCCTAATGTGGCGAAAAGGGGTTTAAATGATAATAAACAAATAAGCAAATGCATGTTTCATATTTTTCTAAAATCTACCACTTAGGGGGTGAGAAGGGGTAAATAACCCTATAAATCAAAATAGAAGTCGCGCGCGACGGTTCCCGGACGTGAGAAGGCGCTAGAACCTCATTATAAATTCATCATTTGTCTCGATAACATGCGTAGCGCAAGCACCGCGATCGTCACATCTTCACGCCTTAATTACTTAGTTGATCATCATGAAGTACATATTGACAGGAGTACCTACAGAGAAGGACGTTAGATACCTTTATATATTACACGCAAAAACTTACCACTTGACTGGGAGAAAGGGATCTATCTTAACCCAAATTTAACGCGCGCGAAGCCGCGGGCAACAGCTAGTCTCATATATAAAAAGAGAAGTTCCGATTCATTCATTCATTCATTCACTGACTGACTCATCAACGCCCAGCCCAAACCCTTAGACCTAGAAAGCTGAACTTTTGCACAGAGGTTCCTTTTAGGACGTAGGCGCTCACTAAGGGCGGATTTTTCGAAATTCAATCCCTAAAGGGGTGAAAAGGGGTTCCAAAGTTTGTATGGAAAATCGATATAGATGTACTTTTTAATTCGAAACTTTTTTAGATTACTCTTATAAACAAATAAATAAAAAGGTGTTTTATGGTTTTTCAAAATTCCGCCCCTAAAGGGGTAAAACGGGGGTTTAAAGTTTGTATGGACAAACTATTTTAGATGGAATTTTTATTTCGAAAGTTTGTAAGATTACTCTAATAAATAAATAGGGAGACACATGTTTCATATTTTTTTTAAATTCAACCCCTAAAGGGGTGAAAAAGGGTTTAGATTTTTTTATGGAGAAACGATATAGACGTACTTTTTATTTCGAAACTTTGTAAGATTACTCTAATAAACAAATAAACAAATAGGTGTTTTATGGTTTTTCAAAATTCCGCCCCTAAAGGGGTAAAACGGGGGTTTAAATTTTGTATGGATAAACGATTTTAGATGGACTTTTTATTTCTAAAGTTTGTAAGATTACTCTAATAAATAAATAAGGAAACACTTGTTTCATATTTTTTAATAATGCAACCCCTAAAGGGGTGAAAAAGGGTTTAAAAGTCTGTATGGAAAATCGATATAGATGTACTTTTTATTTCGAAACTTTTTAAGATTACTCTAATAAACAAATAAGAAAACAGGTGTGTCATGTTTTTTCAAAATTGAACCCCTAAAGGGGTGAAACGGGGTATCAACATTTGTATAAATAAACAATATTAGATGTGCTTTGTATTTCGAATTCCTGTAGGATTCTTTCGTAGTTTTTCCAGAATTCAACCCCTAAAGGGGTGGAAAGGGGTTGTACAATTTGTATGGAGAAACGATATAGATGGTCTATATAATTCGAAACTTTGTAAGATACATACATAGATAAACAAATGAGAAAATAAATGTTTCATGATTTTTAAAATTCTACCCCTAAAGGGGTGAAACGGGGTTCCAAACTTTATATGAATAAACAATATTAGATGTGCTTTTTATTTCGAAATTTTGAAGAATCACTCTAATAAAAAAGTAAGAAAATGCGACTTTCGTGGATTTTCAAAATTCAACCCCTAAATGGGTGGAAAGGGTTTATAAAATTTGTATGGAGAAGCGATAGAGATGGTCTTTTTAATTTAAAAATTTGGAAGATTACTCTAATAAACAAATAAGAAAATAGGTCTTTCATGTTTTTTCCAAATTCAACCCCTAAAGTGGTAAAACAGGGTTTCAAATTTGTATGAATAACCAATATTAGATGTGCTTTTGATTTCGAATTCCTATAGGATTACTCTAATAAAAAAATAAGAAAATACGTCTTTCGCGGTGTTTCAAAATTCAACCCCTAAAGGGGTGAAAAGGGGTTATACAATTTGTATGGAGAAACGATATAGATGGACGTTTTAATTCGAAACTTTGTAAGATTACTTTAAAAAACAAATATGCAAACAAGTGTTTTATGTTTTTTCAATATTCAAGCCTAAAGGGGTGAAACGGTGTATACTTTTTTTTTGGATAAACGATATTGGATTGACTTTTTAATTCAAAACTTTGTAAGATTTTTTTAATAAACTAAAAAGCAAGTAGGTGTTTTTTGTTTTTTCAACATTCAACCCCTAAAGGGGTGAAACAGTGTTTCAAATTTGTATGAATAAATAATATTAGATATGCTTTTTATTTCGAATTCCTATAGGATTACTCTAATAAAAAAATAAGAAAATTCGTCTTTCGTGGTGTTTCAAAATTCAACCCCTAAAGGGGTGAAAAGGGGTTATACAATTTGTATGGAGAAACGATATAGATGGACGTTTTAATTCGAAACTTTGTAAGATTACTCTAAAAAACAAATAGGCAAACAAGTGTTTTATGTGTTTTCAATATTAAAGCCTAAAGGGGTGAAACGGTGTATACTTTTTTTTTGGATAAACGATATTGGATTGACTTTTTAAATCAAACCTTTGTAAGATTTTTTTAATAAACTAAAAAGCAAGTAGGCGTTTTTAGTTTTTTCAACATTCAACCCCTGGTGAAACAGTGTTTCAAAATTTGTTTGGATAAACGACATTAGATGGATTTTTTAGTTCAAAACTGTGTACGATTATGATACATTGTATGATTACTCTAATAAAGAAATAAGCAAATAGGTTTTTCGTGTTTTTTAAAATTCAACCCCTAAAGGGGTAGAAAGGGGTTTCAAAGTTTGTATGGAAAAACGATATTAGATGAACTTTGTAGGATTACTCTAATAAACATGTAAGCAAATATGTGTTTCGTATTTTTTTGAAATTCCACCCCTAAAGGCGTAAAATGGGGGTTTAAAGTTGTATGGAAAAATGATATTAGATGGACTTTTTATTTTTAAACTTTGTAGGATTACTCTAATAAACAAATAATCAATTACGTCTTTCGTGTTTTTTCACAATTCAACCCCTAAAGACGTGAAGAGGGGTTTAAAATTTACATGGGGAAACGATATTAGATGGAATTTGTAGGAAAACTCTAATAAACATCTAGGCAAATACCTATTTCGTATTTATTTTAATTTATTTATTTATTTATTTAGTAGTAACACATCTAGTAAAAAGTTAATGTCATATTTGATTAAGATGTTAGCAAGAAATTGATGCGACATTATTTTTATGATTGACACAGTCGCCTAACTAGGCCTAGGCCTGTTCTAAGGCAGACTTTTAATGATGATATAAAGTGTGCACTGTCAACTTAATCTATAGTTAGTACTTATTTTTAAAACTACAGATATTTACGCATATACAAATATGGATAGATACTTATATACATCTATAGATAAAATATATATCCATATATGCACACATACACATACATATATTTATACGAAAATAATTCAACCCCTAATGGGGCGAAAATGCGTTTAAATGATATTAAACCAATAAGCAAATGCATGTTTCATATTTTCAAAAAATTACCACTTAGGGGGTGAGAAGGCGTAAATAACCCTAAAAATCAAAATAGAATCTGAGTCGCGCGACGGTTCCCGGACGCTAGAACCTCATTATAAATTCATCATTTGTCTCGATAACATGCGTAGCGCAAGCACCGCGATCGTCACATCTTCACGCCTTAATTACTTAGTTGATCATCATGAAGTATATATTCACAGGAGTACAGAGAAAGACGTTGGATACCTTTATATATTAGACGCAAAAACTTAAGATTGGGAAAAGGGATTCCCTAATATTATTACTTAGGGGGTGAGAAGTGGTAAATAACCCTAAAAATCAAAATAGAATCAAAATAGAGTCGCGCGCGGCGGTTGTCGGACGCGAGAAGGCGGTAGAACCTCATTATAAATTCATCATTTGTCTCGATAACAGGCGTAGCACAAGCACGCCTATCTACTTAGTTGATTATCATGTAGTATATTGACAGGAGTACAGACAAGGATGTTGGATACCTTAATATATAACACGCAAAAACTTACCACTTGATTGGGAAAAGTGATCTATCTAACCCCAAATTTAACGCGAGCAAAGCCGCGGGCAACAGCTAGTATATATATATATATATATATATATATATATATATATATATATATATATATATATATATATATATATATATATATATATATATACTATGAGAAATGTCACATATCTTGACGACGGCTGAGCCGAAATATTGATATACATTTTATAACAATCATTAATATTTAAGAAACACTAATCGCCTATTATTTTCCAGCATTCATTCTCGTCTCGCATTGTTGTGTGCCGCTGTGAAAGACTGCCATTTTGATCGGGTTCTAGTGCCACAGCAGGAAGCACCAGCAAACACTGAGTGAGGAGAAGAAGAAGGCGTGGAGTCACTCCTGGTCACCACAGACCAGATAAGTGCCCTTTCATTATTTTATCATTTCATTTATTTATTTAGTGATAAACATAATTTCAATTTGAAAAAATAATAATTTATATATATATATATATATATATATATATATATATATATATATATATATATATATATATATATATATATATATATATATATATATATATATATATATATATATATATCTATATATATATATATATATGTATATATATATATATATATATATATATATATATATATATATA
>CALYMY010000609.1:0-32616 GCA_944548615.1 Micropterix aruncella | reverse complement strand
TATAGTATTCTTCTTGCCGCTGAAGAAGGAGCCACGGGCTCCGAAACGTCCGGCAAAGGTACAACCTTCACTAACCTTACAATTAAATAAATATATATATATATATATATATATATATATATATATATACATATATATATATATATATATATATATATATATATATATATATATATATATATATATATATATATATATATATATATATATATATATATATATATATATATATATATATATATATATATATATATATATATATATATATATATATATATATATATATATATATATATATATATATATATATATATATATATATATATATATATATATATATATATATATATATATATATATATTTATATTATATTTGAAGAAATTAATTTGAGCCTTGATTGGTTAATGGAATAATTATCTAATACGCTCGAAAAGAGCACCGTCAGAAGTGAAATGTTACGCGAGTGCCTCTCGCGGCGACTGTGTGAGTGGTTCGAGTGGCGACGTTGTCGAAAATTCCATCCGCGGCTATGCATCTTTTATCAATCAATCTCCCCGCTTCGACGGCGAAGATCCCGCGGGTAATTCGTAGGCGGGATGACGGCAAACTCGACGCTGGAAAATTCTGAAATGTTCACCCGAGCCGAAAGGGAATATTAGCGGCTATATCCGGTTACCTAAGAAATTAATATAATTTGCTAATCTCATTGTTTACTCCCTAGCTAGATACGGAGAATTACGGTGGATAGATGTGTACTATATAAACAGTGTGATGAGTATATTACATAATAATATGTTAACGATATCATTAGAATGCCTTGGGCTAGAACAGAGATTATGAAATAAAGACAGAAAATGTTCTTTATTGGAGATTACGGACTAGGTGGTATCGTGTTTTTTCTTATTCCTTTTCTTAATTCTATTGAATTGCAATTTAGAATAATTTGCATCCTGATGACATTATTATATATTTGTACAACCTTCTCTGAATACTATTATGGTAAGTAGTTACTAAGTATTATGGTTATTTTTCTCGATTTAATAATCCTTCCGTTTTTTTATAATATTGTAATCAGTTTCTCTAAAATAGAATTTTACATAGGTAGTATACCGGTAATAGACTGAACGGGCCTTTCTGCATGACTAAAAGGCTACTTTAGCTGGCAGAACTTCCCTAAAGCTCCAAGCCATAGGACAGAAGGGCGTGCGAGCACAAACGCAGTGCCTTATAATCTAAGATGCCTTATAAGCTAGATTCACTAGAGCATGCTGTCTACTACAAATCCTAAGAATTTGGCCGACGTAGCTATTCGCCGTTATAGCTAACATTGGAACCTAATGTGCCCACTGCAATTAGGCTATTGTGACATATTGTGTCTACGGCCGGCCCGATTCACGGTTCAGCACCTATACGGGATTCTCCTAGTAGAAGTTCGAGCCTAGATACCACTCCTGTGCTCCTTGTGAGACAGTTACTACCGGGAATCGTTTTTTTGACGGTTAGCGCACCGCGCGGTGACCGCCAATCAGTTGTGCTCTCCGACCGATAACCGAGGGAGTCTGAAAACGCCTTTGTTTTCTATAGAGCGGGGTTGGCTGCTGACCTAATGGCAGCCGCTCCGGAAACGACCAATTTGGACACCCGATCCTGAGTGAAAGACGGGCAAAGGACACCATGATCCGCGATAATTCGAACTGAATGGCCACTTACATTAGGTAGAGAACCGCGCAAGCGACTTCGAACCATTGACCATACGGGAGGCCGGAGAAATCCGGCCATATCTGGTAGCCAAGGCACCTAGATGCCCGCTGGGATATTTATCCGGCGCCGCACGGATTTTACTTGGATTCTGACGAGCCAGTTGGCAGAGCTAGATAGTAGAATGTAGATGATCCCACGGCTGAAAGAACGAATATATATCGTTATACTAGACTGAGGTGACGGCTTCACCCGTTGTAGTTGACACCTCTTTCAAGCACTTTGAAAAAAAAACTGATAGCAAAGCGATAGGTCTGTAATTGCTTACGTCAATTTTTGAACCGTTTTCGTGTAATGTAATAATTTTAGCAATTTTGAATTGATCTGGAAAAATACTATCTCAAAGGAATGTATTGAATAACCTTTAAAGAACGTAAGCAGTCCATCGGGCTCAAGCTGTACGGACCCGTTAGGTACCGTACAAAACAATGTAGTTAAAATATTTATCTTTTATTTTGTATATGCGATGGGATGCTTAAGATGCAACCTGTGCTTAAAATCGCTCTTAGTTAACGACTATTACAATAGATTGGAAAATTACCGCATGGAGTTCTGAATTACTAACAAGTTTGCAGGAAACAATGCACTCAGGTACTATCCACTACGTAGGCAACTAACTCGCCTTTGTCCGTTTCCTGTCTCGGACTGGTGCGATGCATCACTTGCACGTCTTCGGAGTTACAGTCAAACTTTCAGCCGTTTTCTCTCGATCGCAGCGGAAACTGTCAATCGCCGTTGAGGTACGATTTCCGCCTTCGAGGTACTTACACAGGTTGGTTAAGTTCCTTAACTTCGACTACACCCAGCGCCAGACGGTGACTCAAACCGTAATCTAAACCTGAAAGCGTTCTCGCTGAATGTTGTTTCAGTTACCGCATTTCATACAATACCTGAAACGAACCCGTCTGAAATGAAATTTTATTGTGCAGAAATAAATGTGCATTTATTGTGCAGAATTTTATTTATTATTTACGAGTATGCTACAGTTGGCAGGAGTAGATACTCCAGCAGTGTTGCTTTTTTTCACAACAGACAATGACTTTTCACAACAGACACGGCCCGGCGCGGTGGCATAGTGATTAGGTCGCTTGATCTTACATTGTAAGGTCCCGGGTTCGATTCCCGGCTGGGTCATAATTTTCCGTTGGGATCAAATTAACGGAATTGCATTTTCAATTCTGTCGATCGAATGCAATAACAAGACACACTTACAGACATGTTACACGTACACATACATATAACACGTCATAGTAGGGTTGTTTGTAAGAGATTGTCATATGACAATAAACCCGCCCATTGTGACATTTTCACAATAAAGAGTATAAACATAGAAACAGTAAACAATGACTTCAAGAATTATTATATATATTTAAATTAATTTCACCATGTCCAAATAGCAGATATAATGCTCTTAATCAGTAAATATCTTAAATTAAATTAAGTAACTACTCAATTCATCTAAATAAATAATTAACTTTTTACATAAAAATTAACTAAGCAGGAAAACTACAAACCTACTCTACGTAAATATAGGCAAATATCAATTAATGCTCTAAACTTATAATAACATTGATTATATAGCGCATTGGAAAGTTTCTTTCGCGACGGCATTCATATGTTACCAGACTGATCACGCAAGGCCATAGAAAACGACGAACAATATTTCCATTATTAGGGTCGTTGTTTTCCAATTTTATATTAAATACATTGCCCGAAAAACCTGTAAAAATTGACTTATACACCTAATATATTGAGTTAGAGCAGTGGAATAACAAAAAATACAAAAGTCAAGTTTTTCTGCAAAATCTCGAAATTTACACATAAAGTTAAACTTACTCAACATTTAAAGCTTGACGGTCAAATAGTAAATTTACACATATTCTCAAAGAAAAAATAATTTCCTACAATTTCTTCTTGCTTAAATGTCTGGTAGGATAAAATGGCGAACAGTTAGTTAGTCAAATATGGAAAAAAAAGGGAGGCATTTTCTTTTTTTTAATTAATTAATTTTGAGCGCAGGTATCTTGGAAACTGTACGAGATAGCAAAAGAAATAATATAATTAATCTTGTGGCGCATTTTTAAAGCTACAATTTTGTACAAACTTAACTTAACGTTGGGAATTATAGTTTTTAAGATATATGGCAAAAAATCGAAATAAGGAATCCTATACGTGACCCCCCACTCCCCTTCTCCTCACACCTATTAGGAGTGGGGACTTTTTGTATGTTTACCTCCTAATAATTCCAAAACAAAGTCCCAAAGTCAATATTTGCGTTCGTTACATTTTCCTTTACAACCTCTTTTTGAGCATTCATTGATTGGACTAAACGTATAATTTCCGAGATACAGATGTGAACAGACTGACGGAAGGACGGATATTGTCTTCTTCCTTCTTCCTGTTCCTTAGCCTGGTTTGGTCCACTCCTGGACGTAGGCCTATTCCTCCTTCTTCCAAGTCTGTCTGTCAGCTGCTGCCCTCAGCTAGTTGGTCCGTGTTGCTTTTCTGATGTCGTCCAACCATCGTAGTTATGGTCTCCCTACGCCTCGCTTTGTGGTTCTTGGTCTCCACTGGACACGTCTCTTTGACCACCTCGCGTCATCCTGCCCAGCCCCACTTTAGTCTAGCGATACGATTCATGACATCTATCACCCCCGTGCGTTTTCGTATTTCTTCATTGCACACTCTGTCGCGGAGACTGATGTCCAGAATTGCTATTGGATATTGTCAAATGATTTTATTTTGATTAAAAGGCTAAAGTTGAACAATAGGTCATCGATAATTTTGTTGCGAAACTTGTTTCCGCCAATTTCTGCAATTGTACACTACTGAAGATCGATAAACTACAAAATTACGCATTAAAAGCGACTATTTACTTTACAAGAAGTTTAAATTGCAGGGTTATATCTTATGTCATTAAAATTTCCTTTAAAATTTAAACGCCTTCATTTCTCCATTAAGGCGACTTGAGACTTCAGAAAAATATCCGAAATGGGCGGACACGCGAAAAAATAGTCGGGGTCAATTTTGTAGGGTTTGACCAATAAAAATCCAGCGTTGACGAAGCGTCAAGCGCAGATTCTACGTCCGCACGCGGTGACGACCAGGCGCATACCAAACGTTCTATCGCAGCGCTAGCACATAATATCTATCTTAACCCAGTGGTTGTGGTGTTAATGGCAATGCATATTTAGCGTAACTCTCAGAGCGCTCTCACTTTTTAAAGAATTGTAATTAATTTAGGGCCTAAATAAAAAATGTGGCTAAGTGTGGCTCTCGGATCGGACCAGCTCACGAATCAGCACACCGCAGCAGCGAGAACGCAGCGCGAACCTGTACCAGCCACAGTGGCAGGACCACAACCAACACCACCACCACCACCCAGCCAGTCGAAGAGACGGCAAAACACGAGAGGTTTTCGCAGTAGGCGGAACGCTGCGAGGACTCCCACTGCTCCTGAAAAGGAACAACCGGGGACCGGGGCTGGGCCAGACGAGAAAGTTTCTTCGAAACGAGCTCGTCTGGACGAGACCCAGTCTCCTAGAGGGGAGTCCAAACGCGCGAAAACCGAAGCGAAACCCAAACGGGCGATGAGTTACGCAGATGCGGCTCAATCACACATGAAGGTGGCGGTCATCACTGTTCCGCCGAGAGACCTGTCACAGGCTCAAGCAGAGCAGCTTAGGGAGACTATCGACGATAGCATCCTACAAGCTGTACTGTCTCCACCCTCCACGAGCGCGCACGCCCCATCTTTCCGCGGTCGCCCCTTCCTGATGGACGGGGTATTAGCGATGTGGTGTGAGGACGAAAACGCGCTCAGCTGGCTGGAAAACGCAGTCATGACAATGACATCACCCATACCCAACACCACCCTGGCTGTCTTCAGACAGTCAGAGATGAAGAAGAGGCTCAAGGCAGGGCTTCTTATCCATACCCGTATTACAGACGCAACCACACTACACAGAGTCCTCTGTGCCCAAAACCCGTGGTACAAAGTAGACTCGTGGCAGTGCTACGATATGTCTGTGGATGAAAAGCCTCAGGAGGGTGATGCAAGGGAAAAGGTGGTTCACCTAATTCTTGGAATCCCTGAAGACCAGAGGCAAATAATCCTGGACAGAGACCGCCGAGTAGCTCATATGTCGGGAAGTGGGTATATCCGCTTCTTCCCCACAGAAGAGACCACAACGGCCGAGACAACAACCGCAGCGGCGAATCCGGAACCCTCCACCTCTGCCCCCCCAACGGGAGGGCAGAGGTGGAGGAATGGAGACGAATTCGCCACTGCGGATTGAGGGATGCACCAGTGACAAAGTTGACGTCCTGCGCAGCCCATAGCTCCCTCTCTCTTAACGTCATCCAAACCAACCTCGAGCACAAACAAATAGCGGCGGCCACCTTACGCAGAGTGCTGGAGACGAACAACCACACAGTCGCCATGATCCAGGAACCCTGGATCAGAAACAACAAGATCTGCGGTCTAAACAGCATCGGAGGTAAGTTAATGTTAGACACCTCTGTTGAAAACCCAAGAACATGCATCTACGTGCCTAAATCTTTAGCAACCACTTTGCTTAACCAATTCTGTTCAAGAGACCTAACTGCAGTGAAACTCACCACACTAAAACAAACTGTCCTAGTCCTAGCTTCAGTGTACATGCCGAGCGAGAGCGAAACTCCTTCAGGAGAACTAGCCAGACTGGTGCAGCATTGTGAAGCACACAACTGGGATCTGATCATATCTGCGGACTCCAATGCCCATCACTCTCTGTGGGGAAGCAAAGACACCAACAGAAGGGGAGAGTCCTTAGCTGAATATCTATTTCAAACAAACCTAAACATTATAAACAGAGGTAGGGAACCTACCTTTGTAAACTCTAGGTACCAAACTATCATAGACATTATCTTGGCAACGGACGCGGCGGCCAGTTTGATTGAGGGATGGCACGTATCAAACGAGCCATCGTTTGCAGACCACCGCCGCATCTGTTTTCAAATACGGTACAAGCTAACAGACCCTGTCCCATATCGTAACCCCCGTAAAAACGATATTACAAGGTACACACATTTACTAAACAAAGCGTTAGGAGACAAACAACTAACTAACGCAGCACTTAGCACAGAAAACATAGAAACAAACGTACAGATCCTAACTACAACCCTTTTAAGTAGTTATGAACTGGCATGTCCTGTTGCAAAACCTAAAGACCCAGGAAAAGGCTCATGGTGGGGGCCAGAGCTGGAAAGGCTACGTCGAGGACTCAGGACACTCTTTAACTGAGCAAAAAATACCAGAACCAGTGAGGACTGGGATAAATACAAAACGGCACAAAAACACTACAAGAAGCGGATCAGATTCCGGAGAACAGAATCCTGGCAAAACTTCTGTAGTAGCATAAACTCGACGAACCAAGCCGGAAGAATAAAGAAAATCCTAGCTAAAAGTGAGCCCACCTCCTAGGCTCCCTAAAAAAGGAAGACGGCACTTACACAAACACATATGTAGAAACCAGCTCAGTACTCCTGGAAACACACCTTCCTGGATGTCAAATCACAGAGATCCTGAGTGGCCAGACGAAAACTACAGCACACCAACAACCCAATAATGGGAAGTTGCAAACAAGATAGTAACTGCGGACAAGATAAAATGGGCCCTGAAAAGCTTCAAACCTTTCAAATCCGCAGGGCTGGATGGTATTTTCCCAGCACTACTACAATGGCAACCAAGCCATGCAACAAAATACTTACTACCAATCTATAGGGCCTGCATAGCCTTCAAATACATTCCAAAGGCATGGAGAGAGGCGAAAGTAGTCTTCTTACCGAAACCGGGAAAGGAGGACTACTCACACGCCAAATCCTTCAGACCTATCAGCCTAACGTCTTTCTTACTAAAGACGTTAGAAAGACTGATGGACCGTCATCTAAGGGATGGGGCACTAAGAAATAAACAACTACACCCACAACAACACGCCTACACAAAAGGCAAATCAACAGAGTCGGTACTACACATGGTGGTGCACAAAATAGAATCGGCTCTAACAAATAAGCTGTCAACACTCGCCGCCTTTATAGACATAGAAGGCGCTTTTGACAAAACCATGCACAACAGCATAAACCACGCCCTACAGGAACTTAAGGTGGAACCAGTCACCATAAAATGGATCACGGAGCTGGTTAGCAAAAGGGCGGTCCAGATAGTGATGAATACTACCACAAGAGCGAAGGTAGTTAAAGGATGCCCCCAAGGGGGGGTCCTATCACCTTCTATGGAACATAGTAGTAAACAGCCTCATAAAAACACTAAATGAAAGGGGTTACACTACTATTGGTTATGCCGACGACCTAACAATAATGATTAATGGAAACGAAGAAAATATGCTATGTAAAGTCATGCGCTCAGCTTTGCAGATAGTAGAAAAATGGTGTGACGAACATAAATTGTCAGTAAATCCGAAAAAGACAGAACTCATCCTCTTCACCAACAAGAGGAAGTTACTAGAACTACAAGTACCAAAATTATTCAACACCAAACTCTCCCTATCTACAGAGGTGAAATATCTGGGAGTCATCCTTGACAGCAAATTAAACTGGGCGAGTCATATCGAAGCCAAAACAAAGATGGCCTGCCTAACTTTTTGGCAGTGTCGGAGACTAGTGGGGAAAAAATGGGGGTCTCAACCCAAAAATCACACTCTGGCTGTACACATCAGTCATCAGGCCCTCTCTGACTTATGGATCAGTTGTATGGTGGCCCAGAACACAACTGACCACAGTGAAAGCGAAACTCCAGAGCCTGCAACGCTTAGCGTGTGTAGCAGCCACTGGATGTATGAGAACCACACCATCGGCCGCACTAGAGTACCTCCTAAACATGAGACCTCTGGATCTTGTCATCCAAGAGGAGGCTAAGGCAGCTGCTCTAAGACTAAGAGCAAATGGACTGTGGAAACAAAACACAGAAACACCACACTCAAAAATTCTGAAACGGATTCTAGAAGGAATACCTCTTCTGGACGCACCCATGGACAGGATAATATGCCATCATGTCTTTGATCGAAGATACAATATCCAACTCATTGCAGAACCAGCAGATCACTCTGGTACAAATGAAGTAAGGATATACACAGATGGCTCTAAAACCACTCAAGGTACCGGAGCCGGCGTCTTCTCAAATGATCTAAACATCAAAATATCAACTACCCTAGTCAACCTAAATACGATCTTCAAGCAGAATGCATTGGCATCACCAGAGCAGCACAAGCAGTTGCAGCCAAAGATGTCGGAGACCTAAGCTTGAAATTTGTCTCCGACAGTGCCTCCGTGCTACAAGCGCTAGCAAAAAATACTATAACCTCTGTCCTTGTACTGGAATGCCACAATGCGCTTCAATCCATTGCAGGGTCAAATAGAGTGACCCTACAATGGATTAAAGGGCACAGCGACTTACTGGGAAACGACGCGGCAGACGAACTGGCCAAAAGGGGATCAAAGGAAATATTATATGGACCGGAACCCTTGATGCCCATTCCCCAGGCCCAAATAAAAACATGGCTACGCAGGAACACCGAAGAAACCCACCTTACAGAATGGAAAAAGAACGCAGGATGCAGGCAAACAAAGAACGCGGTTCCGGAAGCATCCAAAAAACTTGCCCGCAACCTCACCAGATTAAAAAGGGACAAAATCCGTAAAGTCATAGGTACTATGACAGGCCACTGTCCCCTAAACAAACACCTGTTTACCATAGGTGTGACAGACAGCCCTCTATGCAGAGGATGCATGGAGGAAGAAGAATGCCACAGCATGTGCTCATGGAATGCAGGAGCGTGGCAGAGCAACGGGCAAGAATACTACAATCTCCAGCATCTGTCCCGGAGGCCTGTAGCAACCCAAACAGGCTGCTAACCTTCTGGGACAGCCTGGGTTGGCTGGAGTAACATAAATAGAAACATGAGCCACGCACAACGGCCCAATCAAGAGGCCAAGTGCGGGAAAAAGCCCAGACTAACTAACTAACTAACTAACTAACTACATAACTAACAGTGGATTGTTCCAATATCGTTAAAACTTACTAAAGTGAAGGGTTAGCCCGTTGTAGATGGCAACTCCAGTTATCCAGGTATGCCTGATGCTGCTTAACTTCGGAGATCTGACGGGAACCAGTGTTTCAACGCTGCTACGGACTTTATAGCTACTTTACTTTAACCAAAATGCAAAACGATCAATGCCATCTATATTACCAATGCAAAAATAATCTGTCCAATCATACTTTCAAATGTGTTGTACCGAAGCTGTCGCAGCGATTATAATAATTCTTATAGCCCTTTTACATGCCATGTTAAGTTGATTTTAATGAAAGAAGTTGGCGGCGTTGTGCCTACCTCACGCCAACCGCGGCACCCTTTGAGCAATAATTACCCACTCCGTCCGCTCCATTATGTCAGCATAATTACAATTTAACTTCCTGGGTAATCGATATTCCAAGGCAGTTTAATTTATCAATATTCATTCTTCTTTTTGTTGGAGTACATCTTCACTATTGCAACAGGTTGTAAAATATATACATTTTATTGATATAGCACGGGCCAAAGGAACGTTCCGGTGAGGCAATAAAACATTAGGCCGGCCCCGCCCCTTTTACTACCTGCTTGTAGGGATGCGTGTCGCAAACTTCGCAGATTATCTATCAGATTATTATATTATTGAGATTGAGCAACGAAGCTTTTGTCGGGTCACTTTTCAGTTCATCCAAAAAAAAAAATCATATATAAAGCACCGAGTCTGCATGTTAATATCACCCTTCAACTTCAATAACTCCAGGTTAGAAAATATGGTCTCCATTGCTGAACTGATGCAAGTAATGCTGTTTTGTAATATACATAATATGTGGGACTCATTATTACAAAATGCCACGATAACATTTTACTAATGACTGTTCAGAAATTTATAATGACGTGTGATATGTCATGCTATGATAATCAGTTGTCTATTAAGCACTCATTTAATAACTCACATAACATAATTAGGTCATTATTTAATTACCCTAATTCTAAAATAATACTTAAACCGACAATATTATTAAATATAGCAATTAATCAAATAAATGGATGTATAATACTGTTTCATCGAGCAAGCGTATTTCATCGATAATCAATATCGACGTTAGCCGCATCCTTGTTGACAGCTCGGTTTATTACCCCATCGGAACGTTCCTTTGGCCCTTACTTTAGTTAGTGTAGAGCGAGTGATTATTTTCGGTACTGATTTTCCTATACACTAAGAAATATCGATATAATACACGGCGATACGCATGTTTCAATAAGGATTACTTATATAACTTAGACTCTGGTCCAAACGCATTAATTAACGTGCCGCGTAACGGTGTTGGCGTGACGGTAGTTACCGTGTTGTAATGTCAAAACATAATGGTATTTCATTACGTCGCCACCTTGGGATCTCGCTTCTAACATGACATGACAGCATATAGTAGTATATGTATGGTAATAACCGGACACATGAATCATGTTGAAACTACAGTATACTGTTATTTCCGTATTAATCGTAGGGAAAATCTTGATACATATAATCGAGTATTGCAGTTCTAACAAAAATCCTTGTAATTACACAAAATTACGATATAACATCGTTACCTGTATAAAGGTATTAAGGTATTTATAAAGGTAATTATTTTTTTCAGTATAGTCACCAAAAGCCGATAGGATTATTCGGTGACTAATTCTAAGTAGTGGACATATATTTCGTAGGGAGGTTTTCCGGTGGGTTGAGCTGAAAAATGCTTTTTGAAAATACAAATGTTTTGCACATTTTTATTAGCCATAATGAAAATAGTTTTAGTGACAAGTCGAATGCAACATTGATTACAAAAAATAATCTGGCTGGTTTATAAGTATAGTAAACAGTGTCTGGCATAAGTCTGGATAAAACCGAACAAAATTGTGGCCCTTTTTTTTGCAGACCTAAAAATCGGTCATATAATACTAAACATTATAACAATAGCCTAGGATAATATCTTGCTATGCCGTGCGATCGCCAATGCTTTGCCAGGATCGTTTAATGCGCGTAATGTGATGCACATTAAACGAGTCCGACGGCCACTAAACGCGGATTAAAGAGTTCGCAAAAACACAAACTTCAGTAGAGTCTGGCAAGGCTTTAGTTATTATGAACATCAGCGATATGTGTTTTTTTCGTGGAATAATAGGATCAATTATCTTGTAAAGACATTTCAAGTCATGGAAAATTAGAGCAATGATTTTGTATTTTGTCTAATTTCTAGATCACGCCAGACGCATACCGTGACTTCTTAAAGTAACCAGACTTCTTTTAAATGATAATCTATGATAATATGAATATGTACTATAACTTTTAAGCATGTAGAAATAAGGGCGACCTATCCGTAAATCATTCGATTTCTTCAGTTTTTGTAATTGTTGAAATATTTCAGCCAGACTAGCTTCGTTCCACTGTAAATGAGCCAGATTGCTTTCTTGTGCATTCAATGATCGACTTTAATGAATGGAAAAGTTGTATAACTGGGAAAATAAGCATAATTTAATTGTACGTCCCGCACACCCACCTATCGCATAATTCTTGTTATACTCGGAATTTCTTAATTAGCATCAAAAATAGACCAGATTTAATTACTTTTACAAATTGGACAAATAAGTCTTAAAAATATTCACTACCTCCCCGACTACTCTTATATCGATGATGTAGTGCTAAACGGAATGGTCACCATCTTAACCTTACTTAGTCGCACAAAGAAAATTACATGACTGGTCGCAGGGGGTCTCAGGTGACCCCGAATTATAGGAATTATTTTTAATGTATACTAAATAAATATACAAATAAAATTATTTTATTGTTAAAGTGCTGTATTTGAAATAATATATTTTCAAGAAACAACAGGACAAAAAAATATAATATTAAAATATAATATCTAATTTGACAAAAAAAAAATAATTAACAAAAAGTTAACATTATGTGCTTATGGTGATTTTTAGAAACTCTCCGAATCACTGTCATCACACTGTAGACAATATCTCTCAGAGTGATCATTGCATACAAATTTGCCGCAATTTTTTGCATTTCGTTGCCATTTTACGATCGTTTTTCCGCGGACAGTTGTTGCAACGTCCATTAGTCTAATGGGGTCACCGTATAAGAAAGCTGCGATGCGTCCTTCCGCTCCCGTGACTTGATCGCTACTAAAATGCAAACTTTGTCGCGATTTAGGCAGGTAGCGGGGGCGCGGGGAGATTCGGTACGTGGCAAGTAATTTTTTTTTAAACGCAAAAGTGCTTTGACCCAATGCAACTTATTAAGGGTTAAATTTGTCAGAATAATTTTGATAATGTTTGTCACTCCGAACATCAAACCAACGCGGCAATCGCTCTGATTGTTGCAGTGGCAATTTTAAGAGAAGATGTCTTTTATTATCGCTATTTGATATATGTATTTAGATACTATTTAATGTTGCTTTCAGATCAATTAGTAAATACACAACAGGTCGCCCAAATTAGTGGATAATTGTTGGATCCCTTATACGAAATATTATGTAACCTGATGTAATGTAACCTAATTACGTGACCTACTGTAATGTATATTTGATTTACCGAGGTATATTAAACACATTTAACAAAAAAAAAGTAATTTTAATAGCGAGTTTTTCGCGGTTCATCCAACGCAGTCCGTAAATGTATTAATAAATAGAAAAATTAAAGAAAACTGACGGTTTTACTTATGCATATCAAATCTACCTTCATAGGTAAATTTAACTGCACGAAACCATTAGGAACCTATACAAGCTACTCACATAATATGTATATAAGATACTCTAATAATATACAAATTACGCCATATATTCCAATCAAATAGGTATTAACATTGAACCGCCCGTGGCTAGCTAAGAAACGAACAGCGCCGCTTGAGGCGGTTGTATAACGGAATCTAAACGGATCGCGCGCCAGTCGACGGGTCTCGCGCCGTTCATCTATGGATTTAATTATAAAATTTATATTCATATGAAATCAGTCCTTGGCTACTTTCCGCAAAAGTGGTGGAGTAACGAAACCGATTTTTTTATGACATGCCCAACTCGGTCCATGGCATGGTGCTACCTTCTGCTGACGACGCAGGGAAGAATGCCGAGTACTTGCTCGAATGCTACAAAGCAGCTTACGCTTCACGAACAGCAAGAGGGCTGCCTGTCGCTGCTTCGCACAAAGCGGCCGTATAATACATCACATTAGATTCCTGCAAAGCAAATTGCGCACAATGTAAATTGCCAGCGATGCAAATTCCTGAAAAGCATTTCGCTAAGTACCCACATTTGCCACCGATGAAGGAATGCCATCAATATGCCACATACTTGCAACCGAATTGGTAACGAAGGTAGACACCTTATATACATATTCGATCACAATTTCGATTACTAAATATAGTCATATTCGATTGCAAGGCACATTAACCGCAATATATTTTCCTAACTTGAAGTATATAGTTCCTTCGAAAGTTTCCTAACGAAACTAATAATCTATATAAATAAAAATGAAATATTTTAAAATGTTCACTCATTCCACTCGGGAGTTTTACAAATTAAGATTTAATCAAAATGCACTTTTATCCTTTATCTACCAAATCATATATAAGTTAAACATAAATAATTAGTTATATTGCTGCGAAAGTGAGACTACGAAATGATATTTTTCGGGGTTTTCTGTATCCCTCTTTAACGCTTCGAGTAGCGGCATAATTTCATGGCAGACCGCGGCAATTTATTGGAATTTCTTGCAATATCGCCGCGCTCGACAAAAAGGTACTATAACTATGGAAATACTATAGAAAACATGAAAAGAATAACTGTGCAATGATCGCATTGAAATTTCGTATATAGAATATTGAAATTACAGATTGGATTCTGGAGGTTGATTCGGTCTCTAAGCAGTATAAATTCCCTGAAAGTCTCGGATGCACAGCCCTCCGTCCAGATATAACTCTTTACTCTCTATCTCGGAAGGTGGCTCTTATTGTAGAATTAACTGTTCCATGGGAATCAAATATCCCAAAAGACCACGAGTACAAATTAAATAAATACCATGATCTTGCAAATGCCGTAACCCGGAACGGCTTCACTGTTCACTTTCACGCGGTGGAAGTTGGCGCTCGTGGCCTGCCAGCTAAATCTCTATTTTACCTCTTTAAAGATCTTGGCCTTTCCAGAAAAATAATCAACTCTTTCTTAGAAAAATTATCTAAAACTGCGATTTGCGCATCTCAAATTCTATGGCTTCGAAGGGGGAGTGAATGGGTGGCAAGGTGAACGCTCACATGTGGCAAGACAGCTGTCCTAAACCTACCACAGCCGGTTCGTAAGTCCGGAATCCACTGCTCACCCCCCAGAAGTGTAAAAAATAGTATTATGATGGGCCCGACTCCGGTCGGTGAATTCCATGGCAGCTCCGTTTGTATTTATTTATTATTTTGGAAAACAATTTGATAATTATGAGAAATTCGAGATTTTCGATGAGAGATGAGAAATTCGAAAATGTGAAAAAAACTCGGTATTTCTAACTTGTACTTAAATTAAGGAAAAATACGGAACCCCATTCAGAAATTTTAAATACTGTCGTTATCTTTATTAGATTTTCTATCAAAGGTAATATTTCGGTTTGCTTATTTAGATACAAAAATATTTAGATATTAGCTCATTGAACCAATAATTTTTTTTATGATTTCTCGAAAAAAAAGTGATGATGTTTGACAATGGAATTTTACCGGAAATATCCGCGAAATGACGTGCAAAATTATTTAAGCGGCCGTCTATGTATCTATGATAATAATAAGATATTTGGTATAAATTTTAGGATGCGTTTGAATTAGAAAATAATATTACTGTGGGCTCCGGGAACAAGCCGCCAATATTGGTCGTTACGTAGTCAAGGGTGTTCTGATGTGCAACTAAATTTGGTCGTTACGTAGCCGAAGAAATTGCAATATATGCGGATATTTTATTGATATATCAACATTTCGCAATTAGGTATGAATTCCGTAATTAATTTAAGTGGATTAAAGTTTACCCGGACGGCGCGGGTTTCATGAGACTCTAATCAAAATGCACTTTAGACCTTTATCTGCCAGTATAATATATATAAAGTACTAGCTGACCCGGCGACGAACTTCGTACCGCCTAGCAGTTAATGAATGTCGTGTTACAGATTAGCTGATCGTAATTTTTTGATTTTATGAAAGTAATACAATGAATACAAAATAAATATCAAGTTCACTACTTTATTAAGATAATAACACAAAAAGAAATATAAAAGTACAAAAAATAAGTATATCAATCGCGTGTCAGCAACACATGATTGAATAGAACTATTTACATATTGTCCAGCATGGGATGCACTCGGTTTAATTGTCTACATTGAAGCACCTTGTGATATACAACATTTTTTGTTTCTTTATCAGGCACAAGAACAAATAAAGCGGATGATTTTCCGACACGTGAACATGCCATGTACAAATGACCATGAGAAAAACACTGAAACACACAAAAATGTTAAATTTAACACATCGTTATATTGCTGCAAAAGTGAGACTGCGAAATGACATTTTTCGGATTTACCGATATCACTTTTAATTGGCAATATTATATACGAAAATTTTACTGATATAAGGAAAATAAATGCAACAATTATTATTATACGATGGTTCTAATAATATGTCAAGTGGCTGTAGGTAGTTCTACTTTCCCGGTCTACCAACCGACCAGGAGGGAAAGTATTGTGAACCACATTTTTTTTTCTAGATGAAGACGTAAATAACCATTTTGAGCCCCCCGAAGACCATTTCCAGATTGAAGTCTCTTTTGTAAAGGTTGTGGTTGAAATCGGTCCACCAGAGGGCGCACTAGTCATATATCAATCTCGAAATCTTTTCAATTTAGAGTCTTTAAATTTATATAAAATCGAAGACTATCGCGGCTGTTTGACATTTTAAATAGGATAGAATACGAATTTACCGCGTGAAATTTGTACCACCCGACGTTTCGGTGACGTTGCAGCCGCCGTTGTCCAGGGTAGACTGAAGAGCTGTCAATCCGTTGTTTTGCGGGTAGGCCGCATACCGCTTCCGCCACTGCGTAGGTTATAACGGTGGTAGGGGCCCGGGCTCGGAGCGCGGGAATTTTGAAAATCCGTCTTGCACACAACACTCACTGTATCCTGTTTAACATCTTTGCGTTCGGCGTTCGGCGGCGGGAGCATTTTAAGAAGAGGGCTCCACGTAGAAGAGAGTTTGTAACCGTCGTCTCTATTGATGTTCGGGGTTCTTCTTATTTCAATGGCTTCCCGGATCATGCGAAGAAAGTAGAATTGTTCTTCGGATAGCACAATGGGATTTTTAAACTGCATCCGTGGTTACTTCCGCAATCCCACCACCGTTATAACCTACGCAATGGTGTGCGGTGTGCGGCCTACCCGCAAAACAACGAATTGACAGCTCTTCAGTCTACCCTGGACAACGGCGGCTGCAACGTCACCGAAACGTCGGGTGCTACAAATTTCACGCGGTAAATTCGTTTTCTATCCTATTTATAATGACTTTAAATTTGCTGCACAGATGCATTGAAACAATAAATGTCGGGTAATTGATGGTACAAATGACACCTCACTTTCCGAGTTATTTTGGTAACACCACAACTCCTAATGATTATGGGTTTTAGAAATATCGTTCCAATTTAATATTTTCCCTAAAACTAACATAGCCTAATGTTCGCTGTAATCGAAATAAAAAAGTTAATAAAAATGGAACAAGAAAATGGCTATTTTATTTCCTACAAGGAATATGTGTATTTCTGGTAGTTGGATGTATGCATTAATTTCGAAAACCCCATCAAATAAAGAGGTGTTTAGACATTTCTTTCGAAAACAGCATAACCGACATATTCTTTTATTTTATGCTAGGAAGCTACATTTACATTATTTTCTACTACATTTTCAACTGTTTTAATGACATAAATATTTCTTAAATGTAATAATGCCTTTAAATAAAATAAAAAAATAAAAAAAAGTTGTAATATTTTAGGAAAGTACGTTTATATTTTTTTTGTAAAATTCACTTTTTACACGACTGCCCAACAAAAGAGGAGTGTAATGTTTTCAGGTTTCATATATGTATGTTTTCCCTTTCTTTAATTCCACCATAACTTCTAAACGCTTAGGTCGATTTATAAGGGTGTGGTATTGTTAGAACCGTTATGTCACCCCGAGTGTCATAGGGTACGTAGTTGTCAACTGTCCAAATATCATGTAAGTAGTTGTCTAAATGACCAAATATCCAAATGTCAATACCATAAATATTTCGTGTTTAGTGTCAAATTGAAGGCCTGATTGAGTACATTCCTGTAGTATTAATCAATATTATATGGATAAATATAAAAACTTCAAATATTTCATTAAAAAAAACTAAATTAAATGAATAATAAATTCAATAGTTAACTTTCTGTGACAGGCAGTAGTGTTTTTTATTATTTTTTATATATTAACCTGTTTGCACTTGTTGTTTCCAAAATACCGATTCAAGTTTTTTCGCATCAATGACTTGTCAATATCAGTTTGGAATATCACGTAGATGACAGATTGTGTTTTCGTTAAATGCTAATGGTTAAATAAGATTGGCAGCTAGAAATCGGCCGTGGCAACCTCGGGCATAGTTTCTCGAACTGCCCCGATACGCCTTATAAGCGTTGTGTCTGTCCTAATGAGAGCTTTGTCGTTCTGTTGGTAGAGTTTAGCTTCTGTTGACATCCATATACTGTGGTGCGACTTTAGCTAGCTATAAAAGTGGGAGGCGTCAGATGCATCGGTTCAGAGAAAAGTTTATTGTTTTACAACTGTTAGAACTCCATGATTCGATCGGAACAATTTCGAATCGAACGACTAAATTGAATTTCCTGCCTTGACCAGATGCTACCGTCGGACGCCCGGCGCCGCGCACGCCGCCGAAGCCAAAGTCGACCTCTGCGGACGCGAACACGGAAGGATTACGATCACTAGGCTACACTGCCCTCAAATGACTAAACGATGCAACCTTCCTAAACTGTTTTTGAGAAAATTACATGAAATATTATTCAAATATAAGGCCACATACACTTGGAATCAATCAATCCGAGTCACCAATATAAACCATAATATCTCGGAAACTAAGAATGCTAGCTTATTTAATAAATACCATATTAATAGTGAATGTTGAATACCAGGAAAGCTCCTTATAATTTTTTTTAAACAGAACTAAAACAAAATCAAAAACAAAGGCAGGAAATTCGTAGTTCGATTTTCAAAAAAAATTTTTTTTTAGCCTTTTTGACGGCATTATTATATTTAAGTAGTCTTAAATATACTATAAATTGACTTTTATTTAAATAAGCTATCTTTCTTAGTTCCCGAGATAGTTGGTGATCCGGATTCATTGCTCCCAAGTGTATCTGGCCCTATGTTTAAACGATAATTTAATGTAATTTTGTCAAAAACAGCCCTGCCATGCTTTTTATTTGCTCATATTATGATTTTGATAAGCCAATAACATGGGAAAAAGATAATTTAAAAATTATTCTAGCTCGATAATTTATAAAAGGATTTTTTAATTTATGGGACACATACTCGTATGTCGAATGGTCCTTAAAGAAATAGTCTATACATTGATTTATATTTGAATAAGATAGCATTGTTTGTTCCTGAGCTATTAGGGTTATTGTTGGTGACCTGGTTTTATTGCTCGCGAGTGTATCTGGCGTTGTATTGAAATAATAATTTTATGTAATTTTGTCCAAAATAGTCCTGCCATGCTTTTAACTTATTTAATTTAATAAAATAAAAAAATACGAAAAAGATAGCGTAATTAATTACTCCTTTATGCTGTACTTTCTTACTTACGTTATACATTTGAAATAATTACAATAAGCAACATCAGCTACTCGTTTTGACTATTGTTTGTTGCACAGATTTTATTAAAAAAGAATGCCACCAGTACCTATTGTTGAGGAGATTTAGAATCTCTATGTGCATTTAATCGGGTTATATTTTAAACGCATTCCGTTGGTTGCATTGCATAATTGTGATATTTATATTAACACTATCCCAAATAGGGTGGGCTCTGGAAACTTCAACTGCGCTAGTATTTCTATGCTGAACCTTAAAATGAAACTGGGTGCAGGGTAAATTGGTATAATTTAAAATGCGCCTTTCAGTGGGACTTGCGAAAGCCGGGCCGAACCGCCTGCGCCTCGCCGCTGCCTCCCGGTTGCTTACTTCCTGCCTTCGTTCCTCGAAATCCCTGAATAAATCATTAGGCGAATCACATGCAAACTGCTTTATTACCCTGCAATTAGTTTGCTATTCTCTGACTGGAAAGGACCAGAATGTATAAACCTATGATATAAATTTTGAGAATAAACTCTCGAAAATAAATTATGTTTTTAAATCAATCAAGAAAATGTCGTACTTGTGCCGGATCACTCTAGACCAGCGGTTCCTAACCGATGGTCTGCGGGCCATCAGGGGTCCGCGAAAACTAGATTTAGGTCCGCGAAACAAAATTCATGATCATATTGTAAAAATCGACAGATAACCAAGCACGCATGCTCGTCGTTGTCAGATGGCCGACGTTTTATGATCGACAAACAAATCATCATGTTTTCAACAATTTACAATAATAAATATAATTAAAGAACGTTGCGGTAGACGTAAATGAAGTGAAAGTGAAAGTGAGTATGGTAAAATGACTATTTACAGAAACAAATAGTTTTATGTTTTTTTTTTAAAAAATGTAGACAATAATTTACAAAAGTTTCTATGGAAATTCTCGATAAGGAACCAATTTACAATTTAGACTCAAAAAAGTTGATCATTGCCTTGAACATTAAGGCTTTAGACTGATTTCAATGTAAGCGGCGAGTGTGTTTTATTTTAATTTAATTAAATTGACTGGTTAATTCTCTAGCGTCGCGCTTAATCACATTTTTTATTTAGGCCCTAAATTAATTACAATTTATTAAACCATGAGAGCGCTCTGAGAGTTACGCTAAATATTTTTTGCTATTAACACCCTTATATCCCCACTGCGCAGAGATAGTATTCTATGCCAGGACTGCGATAGAAAGTTCAGTATGTGCCCGGTCGCCGGCGCGAGCGGACGTCGAATCGTGCCTGAAGCTTCGTCAATGCCGGATTTTTATTGGTTGAACCCTTCAAAATTGACACCGCCTCTTTCTTCGCGTGTCCGCCCATTTCGGATATTTTCTGAGGTCTATTGTCGCCTTAAGGAAAGTAGACATAAGCGACATCGGGGGTAAAATTATTGTCGGTGATTGATGACGTTTTTTTATTTCTTATAATTTTATAATAAATATTTTATAATAAATTTCTTATAATTTTATATACTTTCAATTCACGCAAAACCATAAAATACTTTTCGCCAAAAGCTAATTTATTGTACATTAGCCTACGTACGATCAAACTGAAAATAAAATCGGTTACTTCAACCCAAAACTTCCCCGGCAAGCAGACAATCCCCCCGCACGCTTACTCCTGCAACCCCTCCTCTTATGCCCCCCTCCCAAAGCCAACCCCCTTCCCCGATAGTGATTGTATCAAGTGATTATGATAGCAAATGTAGTATATTTGTAGTATTGTTGTAGTATTTCCGTGGTATTGAAATGGCTATTTCCCAATATGATGTAATATTTTCTTAAATACGGCAGAATTTAAAATATTTGTGTCTCTTGTATAAGAGATATTCCAACCAGAATTTTACAATGTGGTTTCTGCCCAACGACGCATCTGTGTACCGAGTTTAATGTATCTAGTTCTGCGAAGTATGACTAGCACTCCCCATGGTGGAGCATGGTTTTACCACAATCTTTTCAACTCTTGCCATGGTCAACTGATGACTGAAAGCCAAATATCAGCTCACTCGAATAAAGAGTTTAATAGCTATCGTGGTTGAATACACATGCACAGGCACACACACAGACACACAATCACACACCATACTTCAATCTGGAAGTGGTCTTAATAGTCTCGGGTGGGGGGGGGGGGGGGATCAAAATGAATATTTCCGTCTTCATCTATTGGTTGACTGGAAGAGTTGGTTGATTGGAAGATATTGTTATGTAGCAATAAGTCCGCTTTGTACCTTTTAATTGTGCAATATAGAGATTTCATTCATTCATTCATTTATTCATCTATTAAAAACTATTTGGGCGTTTACAATACTTTCTCTAACGGTAGACCGGGAAAGTAAAATGAGACACAAAAAAAAAACAAATCGCTACGAGAGAAAAACGCGACGTTTCGAGGTTTCTCGCTGAGAGGAGAAAAATTAAATTGTTTTTTCTTGAAAAGCTAAAACTTAACCGACCGGAAGGAATAAATTTATGTTCCGCGAAGGCAGTGAATTTGTTGATCATTGTTACTTTCCACTTTTCGCTCTTCTCTTCCCAGATTTTACCGAAAATTGACTTTCCTCTCGACTGTGAGTAATTTTACTGTAAGCCTGAGTTACCTTTTGGGACATGCATTGAATTGAGGCCAAGATCGTTTTACGTATGTAGGACACTAATGAAGCTTAACCCTCCAGCCGCGTGCGATTTTCTTATTTTTTCGTACAAATTCGCGGGGAGATTTGAATAGTTATTTTAAATGTTTGCGTATCTATATCATTGAACAGGTATATAAAAAATGGGTTGGTGACCCCTCATGGCCTTCCCGGCAAGTAAACCACCCCATCCCCCCTGCCCCCGCGCCAGCTACATAATATTGAAACATTGATAAAATTATATAATTTAAACAATGTTTTGTTTGAATATCAATAAAGGATCAAAAAAAGAGGTTCAGAAATAACCACAGGGTGCAGTTTTAAAAACCCATTATCCATCGCAATATCCAAAGTATAATTTTACTATTCCCGCATGATTAAGGAAGCCACTGAAATAATAAGAAGTCTAAACTTCAATAGAGATGACGGTTTCAAACTCTACTTCGTAGAATCCTTTTTTTAATATTCTCAACGCCCAACGCCGTGCGCAAGGACGAGACACAAGATACAGTGAGTGTTGTGTGGACGGCGTATTTTCAAAACTAGCATGCGCCGATGCGCTGGGGACCACCGTTATAATGTGCGGAGTAACAGCAGCAGTTTGCCGCCTACTCGCCGAACAACAACGGACGACGTTTAACCAGACTGCAACATCTCTAAAACGTCGGGTGCTACAAACTTCTCGTAGTAAGTCTTTATAGAGATTTACTACGTGAATTTATATTCTTATTAGTAATTGGCAATATACCCTGGCCTATTGTATTAACGTTACCAATTTAAATACTGGCGTTACCAATAATTCAATATTAAAATAAAACAAACGTTAATGTTACTCACTGGTGAAGCTAGGAAAAAGTTGAATCCGCAAGTAGGTAAATAAGTTATTTAATTTGTAAACTGATTATATCGAGGATAAAGACGTAGCCTTTTAAAGAAAAAGTAGAAAAGTAAAATTGAAAAAACATGTACCATCTGACCAAAGAAAATCGAAAAGACAGCAATCATGGAGTCAAAAATTTATCTGCAAATAGCATGTGAGTAGGTATAGAAATCTTTGAATAGCTTTATCTTCATTTTTCTCAAAGGTATGCATGTATACAATGTAGCCTTTTACGACATTGAAAATTTTCATCACGACAACAGTATGTCCTTTGTTAAGGAGATACTTGAAAAGCTAGGCTCTAGATTGAATTCAGTTCCCGCATTTCTCATTCTATTTTACACTCATACGCACATACACCCAATAGATACACACAACTACACACTAATACCTGTGCCAAATACAGAGTTTAACCAACTTCCCTCTAATATAAAATTCTTTTCTATTTTAATTGTAATCGATTAGTGCTGTAATTTTATATAATGAGAAGAAATATTTATAGTGCTTCTAAACGGGCTATACTTTTACTGTAATATGTTGCCAAAATAGTGTTAACTACTGTTTGCGTAAGCTAGAAAATAAATAACTCTGCAATATATCTGCAAAAGAATGGCACATAATTTCGGCGTCATTCTCCATTAAACACCTCACATCCTGACAACTAAATCTTCTCTTCTTATTTGTTGCTTCTAGGATTCTTATTATCTTTTTTTCTGTGATACTTATTGACTAGCAGCCTGACTATTTTAATTACTACTTCTTATTACTGGCTTTTTTATTTTATTAATTATTTCCTCAATGCTATTTTTCTCTATTTACTGATTATTATTGCAATTTTAATTTTATCGTATTTTATTATTGATATTTTATAAATATTTTTACTGGTTATATTTTGATTTCTTTATGACTTTTTTTATTTTTCAACATGATTATAAATTAGGTATTAGATATCATTAAAATAACTTTTGAAATGTATACCACTTATTTATTAGAGTTATTAGATTTACTTTCTTATTTTTGTTATTATTTTCTTTTTCTCAGTAATAATACTTTAATAAGTATGCGCGCAATATAAAACTTAAAAGTGACCTAGTCGAGTCTACCTTGGTACAGGCTTCGGCCTAGTTAGGCAAACTTTGTAAATTACGTTTTGGAACATTACTTACGAAAATAAATGTATTCTTATTCTTATTTTTCTTATTCTAATGTGGTCTCGTACACAGGCCGCACAATAGGGTAATAATGGCTTACCAAATCCTAGATATCGCAGAGGCTTATAATGCTCAAAAAAATATATATAACGAAAAAAGACGTGCAAGTGGATTAGACCTATTCAATAGGCTTAATACTTTAAATAATATCAGTCAATGATTATTGCATTGATGATAATCAAGTATCTATTTATAATTTTCAAGAAATCCATTTATAAGTTTAATGTATCTGTTAAGTGTCGGATGATTCGATTTTTGTTATTGTTCCATAAGTCTGTGTAGCCTTAATAGAAGGATTAAAGAATACTTCAACCTTTGTCACATTCACTTATTAAGTAATACTGATAATAAAATAAAAACGTTTATATTTGCTCCATATATAACTAATGAATGAACAAATCACTATGGACAGTAAGCGCCACAAGTCCTTCATATGCATCAATTGTAGTTGATGTCGAGCAATATAGTTTTGAGACTCTGGGATAATGTGCTGCAAAGTGTTTTTCATCGCTGAATGTGAAGGGGAGTATTAGCTTTATGACTCACTAGCTCCAGCTCTTCCATCGTTATCAGGTGTCTGTGTCAAAGAAGCTGGATTTTTGTACATTCTCTTTCACACTCAAATAGAGTGTATTAAATTGAATTCTGCCTTAGCACGGGTGTAGTCATCATATTTGCATATTATTTTTGTTTTATGCTCTACGTAACCAGTATATTCAAATCTTTATTTCTCGCTAGTTTCAAGTTAAAGGTATTAGCCGTTTCTAGCGTTGGATCTGTTTGTTTCTTTGCTTGGTTCTACTCTTTATTGTGAATGTTCACAATGGGCGGATTTATTGTCATACGACAATCTCTTTCAACTACTATAAAGTGTTTATGAGTATGTGTGAGTCTAACGTTTGTGTTGTTATTGCATTCTAACGACTGAATTCAAATGCTATTCCGTTAATTTTATCCCAACAGAAAATGGTAAATCAGCCGGGAATCGAACTCGGAACCTTTCAATGTAAGATCAGGCGATCTAGCCGCTATGCCATCGGATCTGCAGTATTGCACTACTTAGATCACTTGTGGTGAGACTTGGACTACACCTTAGGAAGTTTTAACGATAATTCATCGTTCTGTCTCCCGTGAGGTGAGCGTAGAAGAATTGGGACGAAAACAATCCACTGTCTAGTTACGTCACTCGCCCGTAAGAAGCCAACGCCTTACCGCGAGAAACCGGGCTTTTACTCGATACTCACGCCCTTACTTCCATTTTCAGTCAGATTTTTCCTCCTCCCGACTGGTTACAGGTTCGAGGTCGCTTGCGCGGTTCTCTCCTTTGGGTAGCGGTGATTCGGTGTCTACCGAATCAATCGCGGACCACGTCCTTTGTCCGGCTATTCATCCGGTATCGGATAGCCGAATAGTCACTTCAAAGAGACTCCCACAAGGTAAACAACCGCCCCTGCTATATATGAAACAAAGCCGTTTCTAAACTCTCTCGGCTATCTGTCGGAGTACACAATCGATTGGCTAACGCCGCACGGTGCGCAAACAGTCCAGGAGTTCCTTAACTATGATTCTCAGTGGAACTGGCCCGCAGGTACAGAGTCCTACCCATGCTCGCGCTTTCGATTGAAGGCTGCCGGATGGGTGTTGACCTGTGAGCTCGGCCGACCCTTACACATGGGTCGTAATGGCTCAACTGCACTGGGCATATAAGCCGGCACTGGGCCTATAACTGGACTCTGGCCTTAGGGTTAGTTTCCCCTAGGAGTCAACCTTCTGGCGCTCCTAGATGGTCTGCGCACCGTTCGGCGTAAGCCGATCGACTGTGCACTCTGACTTACAGTCGGGGGAGTCTGGAAGCAGTACTGTTTTCTATAGAGCGGGGGTGGTTGCGGACCTTACGGCGACTGCTCTTGAAGCGGCAATCGGCTACCCGATCCTGGGTGAACAGCCGGGCAAAGGATGCCGTGATCCGGGATAGATTCGGTTTACACCGTTTCACCGCGTCGTAAGGGAGAGGACCGCGCAAGCGACCTCGAACTCGTAACCAATCGAGAGACCGGAGTAACCTGGTCGCAATTGGAAGTAAGTGCGTGAGTGTAGGCCCGTTGGGTAACATACCTGGTTATCTCGCGGATAAGGCGTTGGTCTCTTACGGGCATGTGGCGGAGTTTGACGGTGGACTGTTTTGTCCAAGTCTTCTGCTTTCACTTCACGGGAGATAGATCGAACAATCGTTAAAACTTCCTGAGGTGACGGGTTCGTCCGTTGTAGTTGACAACTCTATTTTTGGGCCTATAAGTTAACTGGTGTACCAGACCGCAATCATCTGTAATGGTTAATAACAGCTCAGGACCTTATATTCTAAAATACAGCGAATTTTTAGATTTTCCGTGATTTTACAAAGGAAAATATTCGAGCAATTAAAATCGCCAGAAAGAGAAATGAGAGAAGTGATTATGGAAACGAAATAACCTGATTTAAAAAATACACTTTAGTTTGGATTTCTAACTCAAAACGAAGTTATAAATTGGCCAGCGTGAATAACGGGAATTACACAATCAAGGCCTGAAGTATTAAGCCTTACTTATGTTATCACTAATATAGGAACATTGTATTAACTTGGAAATCCGGCATATGGTATGCGGCTTCGTACCCAATTTTAAGACGCCGTAAGTCTGTTGCTAGCGACTCCTTAATTTCCCTTTGTTAGCAACTAATGAGAGAGTTTAACGGACATAGGCGGCTCTCCCAACATTAAGTTCCCTCTATCGGCCGACGTTAACTACATACAATTGCGTAACGGGGGTTTGCCCTCGTCTATTCTAGATGAGTTGTTTGGTCCTGATATTAGATAGGATATTAAACGGAAGAGGAGAGATGGGGCAGATGCGTGGTGTTTAAAGAAAAGTATTTCGTTGCTGGATGGGTTAACCCCAGACCATGGGACATATGTGTCCCACAACTTCAAAATAATTTTATAAATTATCGAATACGAATAATTCATAAATTATATTTTGTCCATGTTATTAGAGACATCACAAAGCTAATATTGGAAATAAAAAAATATATATTTTAGTAAAATATACCCTTTTTTTAAAATATTGCAAATGACCAACAAACTCTGGTGATATTAAATGAATAATTGAAATATTTATTGCGACCTGTTAACTCTGACTTTTCTTCGTTTAGAAGTATAATTTCTTAGTTAAACAATAAAAAAATATAATTTTAGAATTTTTTTAACTAAATCTTTATGGACCAAAGGGGCCCTTATGTCCAATCAATATAGGTACATAAAACCTATGGAACAGATTTTCACGTTACTAACATAGCCCTTTGAAACAGTTTAAAAATAATAATAAAATAATAATAAAAAAATACCTATATAAAAACTCCCATACTCTACCGCAAAGATTATGGTCTTCAAAGGGTCAATTAAATATTCTATTTTTTTAAATTTATGTTGGAATATGAACAATATAATAACCAAAATAACTGCTCTATCAATAGGATTAGGAAGAATTCACTGCATGAAATTTTGTAGCACCCGATGTTTCGACGGTGTTGCAACTGCGGTTGTCCCTACCCTGGACAATAGCGGTTGCAACATTGCTGAAATTTCGGGTGCTACAAAATTTAGAGTAGTACATTTATATAATTCCTATTTATAATGTCAAACAATCGAGATAGTCTTCGATTTCATAAACAACTAATAAAAATATACGCTAATAAAAATATACTCAACTAAGGTATTCATCATCATCATCATCATCATTCATTCCATAAAAGCATTTCACAATACTGAGGAACATGTCAAATTTTACAATCATAATTTACCGGATGATAAAACCGCTTTGATTAATTAAAAGGGAAAAAAATTAATTGTAATCAGAGGTGATTACTTAAAAATAGTCAAATTTACAAAATAATCAATAATCAAACTATAAATAATAATCAATACAAGGAAAAAGAAAAATTCTTGAACATGCGTAATTAAAAACAATGTCAATATAATCTAAAACTTAGTGCGAAAGTATAACCATAATATGGTTATTTATAATCAAGCAATTCATTAATGGTCACAAAATTATGTCATTATGATTATGGTATATGCACGGATAATAATTATGATATATGCACATAATATAGGTATTAACTACTTACTAGTAATAGTAAAAAATAAGTAGGTAAATGTCCCCAATTTCTGTCACACCACAAAGTCGTTAAATTTAAAACCTTTAATTTTTAAATGTTTGATTGTTATACAAATCTTAAGGCGACATGATACCTGGGAACGACCATATCTTTTTTTATTGGTTTTATGAGTTTTTAAAAAAAATAGGCATTCATTTATAAATATTTCTAAGTGAATCCCTCGATAAGGAACCAATTTAAAATTTTGACTCAAAAAAGTTGCTCATAGCGTTGGACATTAAGGCTTTAAACTGACTTCGAAAACCTTCAGGCGCGATTACTCCTATAATGTAAGCGATAAGTGTGTTTTATTATAATTTCATTATATTGACTGGTTAATTCTCTAGGCCAGCACATAGCCAGATTTTTTATTTAGATCCAAAATTAATTACAATTAATTAAAATGTGAGAGCGCTCTCAGAGTTACGATAAATATGCTTTGCCATTGACACCCTTATACCGCCACTGCGTAAAGATAGTTATTCTGTGCTAGCGCTGCGATTGAGTATTTAGTATGCGCCTAGTAGTCGGCGCGAGAGGACGTAGAATCTGTGCTTGACGCTTCGTCAACGCTGGATTTTTATTGGTCGAACCCTATAAAATTGATTCCGCCTATTTTTTCGCGTGTACGCCCATTTCGGATATTTTTCTGAGGTCTCATGTCGCCTTTAGTCTATCCCGGTAACTTCCTAACATCCCTTGCGGGACCAACGGCCGACTCCCCCAATTTCCAGGTTATAATTTTTTATATGTCAAATTTCAATGCGATCATTTTACAGTAATTTTTTTTATGATCCGTACAGTGGTTTACAAGTTATGGTCGTTTGTATCAAGGTCGTCGACTCGCGTCGATTTTACGCGCGAAAACGTCGCGAGCAAAAGTGATAGCTGAATTTTTACTTGGCGTGAGGAGGGGTTAAATATCCTTCTGGTTTACTTTACCGGTCTGCCAACCGACGAGAGAATGTACTCTGAACTGTTTGTCTGTCTGGCTGCTCGGTGAGTTTCCTTTTTTTGCATCACCCTCTCTTTCACACCGGCTGCTTCTTTCTCTGGCCGTCAGTGGACATCAACGGTAATGTCATTTCGGAGAAGAGAAGGAGGAGAAAGTGAGATACAAGAGAATAAGACTGAAAGTAGAAACATATTTTTAAAAACAGGCTTATATTAAAATGCTCTGAAAAGAAGATAGAAGGGGCATCATCATTGAATGTGTATACAAAATTTCGTGTCTATGTTGTTGACCGTTGAGGAGTCCCCTCATCGGGAGCCAACCCTGGGTGCAAAGAGTCATGTCATGGTGGAACTTAAAACAGGGTATCGTAATTGAACGCTATACAAAATATCGTCTCTATGCTGTTGACCGTCGAGGAGTTCCCTTGTTGGAAGCCAACCCTGGGTGCAGCAGCCATGTTATGGTGAAATTTAGAACGGGCTATTATACTTAATTGCGTATACAAAATTTCGTGTCTGTGCTGTTGAGTGTGGAAGGGTAGCCTCGTTGGGAGCTAAGCCTGGGTGTAGAATCAAGTCATGCTTTTCATAGAAATGCATTGTCACTGGAACTGAACTAACATGTAAAATTTCAACCTCATAGGATAAGAGGAAGTAGTTCTAATTCAGCTTGTAAAATTTAACCTAAACTGTTAGACAAACATTGCAAGGTAAATAAAAGCTTGTAAAAAGGGAAAAGCATCTACATTTACTGAAACACGCAATTACCTTATGATTATAGTATCGGCTTCCATTCTTTGAATTCTAAGTAGATACCGAACCATGACTGGTGCCATATCGATTCATATGAAGGTACGGTCTAATGCGTCAAGCGTGGGATATGGTGCGTCACCTTCGACCTTATGTCGTCCCCTTATTGGTTGACGTAACGTACACCCCACCCCCTCCCCACCCTCCGCAACATCTCGTAGGTAGAAGGATAAAGTCGAAGTTTCTGTGCTAAGTTGTATTTTATTATTTATGCAGCAAATTTAGAAACGATTTGGATCACTCTGAAGGCATAATAAGACGCCGTTGTTGAATATTTACATGAAGTCATCCGTAAAACCGTTTTTCTTGCCTGGTCACAATTTATGATGCAACGAAATTATGATAGTTTTAATGAGACAATAGCTAGGTGAGTATTAAACCGATAGCAAACCAATCGCGTAAATCCAGCTAGCTAATGATACTATTGCGGTGGCAGATGCAATATTGGGCTTCGCGGGCGGAAAAGAGAGATAGAGGTGCGTTTAGCTAAACATTCCGTTTAAAATTTATAGAAACAACTGGTTTCGTGGATGCTTGGGCCTGGAACGTCCAAAATATCCGACGAATATCCGCTGTTTAGCTCTATTTGACTACCGCTTTGTAACTATTATTATTATTATTATTATTAGTGTTATTACTTCTTTTATTGTTTCATAGTTATACTTTATAAATTTACTTATTTTAAAAATGATTATTTTTGCTATTTTGTCTGTGTCACTATTTTAATTTATTACAATTTTTACTACTTTTCATTACTATTTTTTGCCGTAATTCAATCCGATCTGATAATCAGCTTTTCAGGTACCTTCAAACTTAACTATTCTCTGTAGTCCTTTAGTTTTCCTTCTGCTCCGGTGATGACTCATGCCCTTGGATACCAATGCAATAGTATAACTGTCGTTAACTTTCTATTCATATTAAAACGTCTATTTGAAATTGTATTTCATAATCGAGACACGCAAAAAAAATCTTTTAAATGTAGGAAAAAAAACAAATCGTATTTTTAATTTATTTTATCTAAACCGAAAGGCAAATTTTCCGCGCTATTACAAATTAAAAATCCAAAATTGACGTTTCTTCTCACCCAGACGCAATAATACACACACAGATGGACACAGAGAAAGGCTTTCATCTGGAAGTGGTCTTAACCGTCACAAGGGTGCTCAAAAAGTTTATTTCCGTATTTATCTCAAAAAAGATATTTAGGGCGTTCCTAATAATGTCCCTACCCTCGTTTGGTGAGCCGGGGAAGTTAAGGTGAAAAAGTTGTCTCGATATATAACCGGCAAGGATTTGAAGGTAAAGGTCAGAATTTTTTTAACGTAATATCAAGCCATCACTGAATGGTATTGACTGTAAAAACTGTAAAAACGGTGGCTCACAATAGCAGTCGCCTTAATTGTCCGGCCGCGTACACTACAGTGGCGACGATCATTAAAATAACCTACCCTACCCCTATGCAGTCGAATATAATTGATTGTTATGGCTTTCGGAAATATTTTGCGATAGCGAACCCCTTGTTTTGTTTATTATGCCGTGCACGAATGAGACTGCATAAGAGAAGTCTATGGCAATTTATTCCTTGCAATATAAATGGTATTTCGTTTCATGCAATATAAATTGCACTTAAAAATGCGAGCAAGACGAAAAAGCCATTCTGGAATTAATGGAAGTCGTCTTTGATTTGACTACGAAATATGTATGACTACGAATAAATAAGATCATATGTAGCTACTATCCGGGAGGCAATTTTCACAAGGTCTTTTCTGCAAACTGAGCTTGTAATATTTAGCAATATTTACAGGGAAGCGAGCGGAACTCATATGAATACGATGCGACAATCACCTCTATATTGCAAAAGAGGGGATTCGCGCTTGTGGATTCTATTCTGCGGTAAAAAAAATAGAAAAATAACAAAATAATAAAATAAATAATATTAATAATAATAATAATGACTATAAATTAAAATAGAAATAATTAAAATATATATATATATATATATATATATATATATATATATATATATATATATATATATATATATATATATATATATATATATATATATATATATATATATATATATATATATATATATATATATATATATATATATATATATATATATATATATATATATATATATATATATATATATATATATATATATATATATATATATATATATA
>CALYMY010000600.1:0-10000 GCA_944548615.1 Micropterix aruncella | reverse complement strand
AAATTTGAATTTTCAAATCTGACAGTAAACTCGAAACTAAATTTGGAAATATAAAAATAAACAACCTAAAAAATTACTTACAATTTAAAACAAAAGACTCAGGTATAGGTATCAAAAACTTATTTCTACTCGTCTAACCGCGAGGCAGATTACCCCAAATAAAACAAACGCAATTAAACAATATATTCTAGGAAAATTTTCGTTTACAAAAAATAAAACGAAATTCTTTTAAAACCCCAAACAATTGGTACTTCAAGACTGGTTCGCCTTAAATCTTGGTTATTTCTCCAAGAAAATTAGTAATCTGGCCAGAGTATACATAAATGGCATTTCATTAAAAAATGCATACGGCAAATGCAATTTACATAAAAACCAAAAAACGAAGTTGAAATTCAATGAAGGAGACGACAAATCAACACAAGTTCTGCCGCGATTAAAGTTTATACAAAATGCCCGACATATGGCTGTAGCAAGACAAAATTCTTTAATCTCTGTTTCACCTTTTTAAAGATCTTGTTCTCTCCAGGAAAATAATCAACTCCTTCTTAGAAAAATTATCTAAAACCGCGATTTCCGCATCTCAAATTCTATGGCTTCGAAGGGGGAGTGAATGGGTGGTAAGGTGAATGCTCACATGTGGCAAGATAGCTGTCCTAAACCTACCACAGCCGGTCGTTAGTCCGGAATCCACTGCTTACCCCCCAGAAGTGTAATAACACTATATGATGGGCCTGACTTCGGTCGGTGAATTCCATGGCAGCACCGTTTGTATTTTATTTATTTATGTTCTATCAGACCCAGTCAACTAAGAAACGAGAGAATCAAAGATATAGAGAGAGATTGGCAAGGGAAACTATCAAATGTTTATTCATATTCATTTAATACACTGGACTATATAGAAAAATGTTAGGTAGTTTCGATAATAACAACAGAGAAAAATCCTTATTTATGAAATATTTTATTTATGTATATTCATATAAATTACATATATTTTATTTTATCAATAAATTAAAAGAAATCCTCTGAAACCTAATTATACCTGTTTTTTTACGGTTAGGTATTTATTTATTGCTATGTATTTATTCGATTGCAAGTGATTATATTTAGCAGGACAGTGGTTTCCAGCATACTAAAACTCTCTGATCGTCTGGTGCCCTTCCGAAGATTCTTTTTCCATCGTGCGAGATGTACTCGTTCACCTGGTAGTCCGCGAGGACCTGGTAGCCGAGCACGTCAGTAGCCAATTGCTAGAACAGAAATTAAAAATACATATAGGATTTAGGGTGTAACAGAAATCTCTTTTTTCTTGGAGTTAGTCATATGCTTTATCATTCTCTGTCATTGTTAGTTTTCAGGGCTATTTCTATGGGATGTTCATATCCAAAAAAGTAATTTTTTCATCTCACGAATTTTATAATCTTAAAACTTCAAAAACTGACAGCTGACAAACAGTGAAGTTTGTATAACAGTTTAGCCACCTTATAGTAAAATAAAAAAATAAATAAAACCTAATAAATTCCAATGTCATAAATAAATTCAAATTAAAGGATAAAACACTGCATAAAATAATACTTTTATCGTGATTTTTTGGCATAAAGTCTTTAGTTTAGTCCATCATAAATTACCAACTATCGTTTTGATTGGTTGGCTATGCTGGCATATATTTCCTTCTTCCGGCGACAAGTAGGCAAGAGTGACAGACGCCCTTCTTCTCCGAGCTATAAGAATGAGAGTATTTTATGGGGGCCCTATTTTGGTGGTAAATTTTAAATAAATATCAAATTCAAATTCAAAATTCTTTAATAAATCTGTAAATATACACATATTTAAGTTGCAAAGCCATCCTAACTAGGCCTCGCCTGTACTAAGGTATGCAATATGTAGTGCAAATTATCATTTAACCACATGTGAGTTTTGTTTCCATTTTTTGCTAGTGGAATGACTTTCCGATTGCCGTGATTCAGACAGATATTTCTCTTGCTACAGCCATATGTCGGGCAATTTGTATAAACTTTAATCGCGGCAGAACTTGTGTTGATTTGTCGTCTCCTTCATTGAATTTCAACTTCGTTTTTTTGGTTTTTATGTAAATCGCATTTGCCGTATGCATTTTTTATTGTTTTGCCATTTATGTATACTCTGGCCAGATTACTAATTTTCTTGGAGAAATAACCAAGATTTTAGGCGAACCAGTCTTGAAGTACCAATTGTTTGGGGTTTTAAAAGAATTTTGTTTTATTTTTTGTAAACGAAAATTTTCCTAGAATATATTGTTTAATTGTGTTTGTTTTATTTGGGGTAATCTGCCTCGAGGTTAGACGAGTAGAAATAAGTTTTTGATACCTATACCTGAGTCATTTGTTTTAAATTGTAAGTAATTTTTTTAGGTTGTTTTTTTTTATATTTCCAAATTTAGTTTCGAGTTTTGGCTTTAAAACGTGGTGGTAGCCAATAAAAAAAATCCTGTTATAAAGTAAATTCCTGTTATAAAGGGAAAATTCTCTGGGTCGAATAAGGAAGGTTCTGGTATTTTTTACTAAAATCTTCGTTTAACTGATGACGCGTGGATCGTAATAGTATGTCGAAAAACTATTATATTGGTTTTTTAAAAACGTTAACCTTGTTTTTCTATATTTTGTATCTCGAAGTTTAAATAATGAAGGAATTAAATAATCCTAGCATTTTATAACGCTATTGTTGAGTGCCGGATTATCCAATATGCTAAGTAGGCACCGGCCTATGGGCCCTGCGCCTTTAAGGATCCCCACGACAAGGGATCATTTAAATATACTTATATTATTTTATTGTTTCTGATATCATTGAACTGAAAAAACACTGGTATAATTGTTATAAATTAAAGAGGGTTGGCCGCTTCCAGCCTGTGCGATCGTGTTTTGTTTATAAGCGCTGTCAGAAATGTTTATCGGCCCTTTGTGCCAGTGCGATCGTCTTTAGCTTACATAACGTCTATTGTACACTATATCGTCGTCAAAATGTTTGACATTAAAAAGGGGGTCCGAAAAGTGCAAAGGGGTCCCCGAAATGTCGATCCGGCACTGCAATAGTTAAAGTCTTCCTTACAATCCGTACGAACAAAATATCCAAAATAAAGGCTTTACGCCTTTCAAAGTTTTCCTTTACCTTTAATCTTTGCAAAAACTTGTATATTTGTCTCAATTTTTAATCCACTTATACATTTATTCTGAATATTTTTCAACTTTAGCATTTTTACTGTATACATATACATATCGCTCATTCCACGTTTAATCTCAACACTTAATTTTAATGGATTATTACAATTTTACTTTCCGGATAAAGGAAAGTATTGTTAACGCAATTCTGTGTGGTTGTGTGTCTGTGTGTCTGTGTGTATTCTTCCACGATAGCGCCCAAACGCAGCATCCGATTGAGCTATAATTTGGCATGCAGGCATCATTTGGTCATGGCAAGAGTTCAAAGACTGTGGTTAAAATCGGCCCACCAGGGGGGGCGCGTTAGTCGTACTTCAATCTCAAAATATTAGACTTAGAGATTTGAAATTCGGTACATAGATGCGTCGTATTGTCGAAATGACGTTGTTCAATTTTGTTTGCAATATCTCTTATACAAGCGACACAAAAAAAACGACATAATAACAAAAAATAAAAAACTCTTCATTTTAATCAAATAATAACGTCGAGCCGTCCGAGGCTAGCGGAGAAACGAAACATATTGGAAAATAGCCATTTTAATACAACGGAAATACTAGAAAATAATATAAATATACGAGTGCTTAATGTATGCCAGCCTACACCTAACAGAAACTGCAACTAGAGCGGACATTCACTCTCACCATACACACGGTAACTCCCTTTTATGCGTGCCCCGAACAAGACTGGCAAAAGTACAGAAGAGCTACTTATACCTAAGCATTAAATTCTACCACTATCAAACAACTGGAGGACAAACAATTTTTAAAAAAACATTAAGGAGGTCCTGATAGGCCACCCTTTCTATAATCTGACCGAATTCGAGGGCCATGACTTTGCAAATATTATACCAATTTGAATGATAATTATATATGTACTTTTAGTATTTAAATGTAAGACTGAGCTTTAGTTTGATTATTTAAGACTTTACTTACTACTTTGGATGTTACTATGTGCAGTTTTTAGTACGTATATATTCGATTTATTGACTATTTCAATTGTTAGGCTTCTGCTTTGATTATTCAACTTTTTAACTGACTATTTTAATTACTGTTTTGGTAGCCTTTAGAATTGCGAACTATTTTATTAAATAAGCCTTTAATGTGTTTTGTAATAAGATTTTAAGACAAATAACTTTTAGTAAGTTCCAAAGTTTGTTAGATACTATTTTTATTTTATAACATATGTATGTTAAGTAAAGATTAAAGTAGTAATGAGACTCACTAATGTAGTAATGAGACTCGAGTGGAAGCCTATCCCGGGTAAGACTCCCGTGTCTCAGGCCTCAAAGCTGGTGGACTGGTTTCTCCCGGTGGGATTGCATCTCGGCGCCGCTGGACGGTTTGCGCACCGTTCGGGGAAGCCAATCGGTTGCGCATTCTGACTAATTGCTGGAGGAGTCTGGAGACAATGTAAATATACTGTTTCCTAAGCAGCGAAGGTGGATGTTGACCTGTTGTCATGCCACTCTTGAAATTACCTTTGGGCCACTCGATCCCGTGTGGCACTACGGGCAAAGAACGCCCAGGTCCGCTATAAATTCTAATTGAATAACCGCTGTATTACAACATATTGAGATGTCAACCACAACGGGCGAACCCGTCACCGCAGGACGTTTTAACGATTCATCGTTCTATCGACCGTGCAGTGAGCGTAGAAGACTTTGGACATAACAAATCCGACGTCTAGCTACGCCACAACCCGTTAGAGACCAACGCCTTACCGCGAGTAGCCAGGTATGTTCACCTGGCGGGCGGCACTCGCGCCCTAACTACCAATTGTGACCAGATTTCTCCGGTCTCTCGATTGGTTCCGAGTTCGAGGTCGCTTGCGCGGTCCTCTCCCTTACGAAGCGGTGAAACGGAGTATACCGAATCTATCGCAGACCAAGGCGTCCTTTGCCCGACTCTGAACCGGGATCGGATGGCCAATGGTCATTTCAAGAGCAGTCGCCGTAAGGTAGACAACTACCCCCGCTCTATAGGAAACAATACAGTTCCCAGACTCCCCCGATTGTTAGTCGGAGAGCACAATCGATTGGCTTGCGCCGCTCGGTGCGCAGACCGTCCAGGAGCGCCAGAGGATTGATTCCCAGGGGAGACTGGGTTGACCCAGTGTCCTACCCAGGCTCGCACCCCATGCGTGGAGGCCATCGGATGGGTGTTGACCCATGAGTATGACCGACCCGGAAACAGAATGGGTCTTCGTGGCCAACTCAGCAAGGGCCCATTAGCCCCCGCTGTATTACAACAGGTAGAAGTCGCGAAGCGACATCGGACCCCGAACCAGTCGGGAGGACGGAGGCATCCTGAAGTTTAATTCCAGACGAAGATATCCTACCAAAACTGGTAGTTAGGGGTGTGAGGCTGCCCGCTGCGTACCTTTCCCGGTGCCGCGCCGTAAAGTGTCGGTCTCTAACGGATTGCTGGTGAACTAGACAGTAAATTGTCTTGTCCTCAAGTCTTCAACGCTCATCCCACGGCTAAAAGAACGAGCAAATATCGTTATACCAGCCTGGGGGTAACGGGTTCTCCCCTTGTAATCGACACCGCTGTAATCATTACACGGCGACGACGCCGTTGTAACGACACTGTCATAATAAATCACTATCGGGGGGGGAAGGATGGTGGTTGGGAGGTTAGGTTTGGGAGCGAGGCGTTAGGAACGGTGGTTGGGGGGGGGGGGATTGTCTGCTTTCCGGGAAAGCCTTGGGGTGACACAACCGATTTTTTTATTTTCCTGGGAAAGAAAAATATTGCGAACGTAATTCTGTGTGTCTGTCTGTATTCCTACACGATAGCGCCAAAGCGCTTTATCCGATTGAGCTGAAATTTAGCATGCAGGTATCATTTAGTCATGGCAAGAGTTGAAAAGATTGTGGTTGGCTAAATCTATCTATTTTGCTTATTATCATTCTTTGATGACATATGGCCTAATGATTTGGGTAATGGCAGCAAATTCAATGAGGATTCTTATCCGTCAGAAAAGAGTTTTACGCAATCTTTACAGAGCTTCTCCAAGAACTTCTTGTAAGCCATTTTTCATCGAGTCGGGAATCTTGACGATGTACTCGTGCTATATCAAAATATTATGTTCGCTCGTAAGCACATATCGAATGTCCCGGCGAATAGCGATTTCCATCAACACAATACCAGAAATAAATTTGATCTACATCTAAATCCGCACAGGCCAAAGTGCGCAACAGTTTCCTTCACTAAAGCCTGTGATATTCATAATAAGGTCCTATCCCATATCAAAAGTCTTGGAGAGAACCAATTTAAAAAAATCCTTATTTAATGACCCAGTCAAGAATCCAGTATATGACTTAAGAGATTTGGATAATGCTGAATCCTTATTCCAAGAGCATCCTAATGTAAAATAACGGAAAATTCATGATAATCAACTTTGCCAAAGAGCGTAATTTTTATTTTTATTTTTATCGACGACGGCTATATTGCTATATTTGACAATTATTTAAATTTAGGTACTTTTAGTATACATACGCTCTCCTATTTTCATGACCATCTCATTATTGCCTTGATAATTATGACTACAGATATTGAGCTATTTTTTTGATCGGCAAATTTGATTATAAGATTATTTTCTATGTATTAATGGTTTTTAACCCGATTATAATTTACTAAAATTAATTTATATATCCACAACTATATCATGGTAGTTAATACTCATTAATTAATTCTTTAATTACTTAAAATTTTAGAGGCAAAGACGCATCCAAGTGTAGGAAAGCCTAGCTACTGGAGCAGAACTAAATTATATTGTATTGTTGAAATCCGTCCACCAGGGGGCGCGCTAGTCATATTTCAATCTCGAAATATTGGACATAGACACTTCAAAGTCGATGCCGGTGTACCCAACCGAGTTCGTCCGCCAGCCGAGAGATCATAATCATAATCATAATCATAATTTTTTTTTCAAAAAAGACTAGATATCTACAACAAAGATACCTAATCTGGTGAAATCGTCAAGAAAAAATGCATATTAGATAAATTACATATTAGTTAAATTTCAAAATGAAAAACCATAGTAGAAATATAAATAGTGGCTATAGTGTAGAAATTAAAAGACATAACAAAATAAAATAAAAATTATCGCATCAAAAAAATTTAAAAAATAAAAAACCAAAACAAAAAAATATATAAAAATAAATGTTAAATGACCCACTAATTAAATTCCAATACAATTTGCAAATAATACCGTTTCAATAGTCAACTTAACAACTAAAACGCCTGAAGCGTATCTTAAAAAAATCCTATAAATATTGTAAAATAGCATTTCATGCCCTAAACTTTTTAAATCTAATATACAAATACTATTTAGACTACAAACGATTTAGCACAGCTGTAGAACTCGTCCAACGTATAGAAAGCATGTGTGGATGCCAATTTTCTTTTTATAAAACTTTCGAATTTTTTTAACTCCAGAAGTCTAGTTTGGAGTGGGAGGCAGTTAAAAAGCTTAAAACTAACGTAATTGAAGGACTTTTAAGTCTGTGTTAGATGCACTCTGGGAAGGGCAATATTTAACCGGTGGCGGTGTCATGGGTGTGGTGAACACCATTTAGTTCACGTTTTGTGACGTTGGTTCTCGCATAAATTAAATACCGAAGAATATAATCAGCTACCATAGTTAATATTTTATATTTTTTAAAGTACGGAACGCAGTGAGTATTTCGAGCTAGTCCCGCGATGGCTCTTACTGCCTGCTTTTGGAGTATAAATATTCGAGAGCTATCAGTGGAGTTTCCCCATAGAATTATACCGTATAGAGAGGGCGCTCATCGATTTTAATCATGAACATATTATTTAGATAAAATCAGTATTTGCCGGGAAAGTCTTGGGGTGACACAACCATTTTTTTTAAATTTTACAGACGCATTCTACACATGAAATAAAAACTCATGTTTCGCTAAGAAAAATGCGATTTTTTTAAAGATGTGCACGGTTAAAGGTTGTAAGAAATCACAAAAAACGTCGCTCTTGCGACTTTTATTCAAACTACTGTGTCGACATTCAAACTACTGTGTCGACATTTGAACTACTGTGTCGACATTCAAACTACTGTGCCGTCAAACCAATTAGTCGTACTAAAACATACAAGAGGTCGTTTTTGAATATCTTGAGTGGTTCTACGTAGTGGTTTATTCAACATTTGCGATTGATAATTATTAATTACTAGCTTTTCCCCGTGGCTTCGCTTAGCATAGAGTTTCGAATCGAGTTGCTAATTTTAGTAGGGTGGCGTTATTTGCCTTTTGAGTCGCTACTATTAGGTATATAGTGCAATAATTAAAGACGTCCCTCTTAGATGCACGCTACCTATCTCGTAGACGTAGTTACGCGACTTGTGCCTCGCCACCCGCCGCCGTCCGCTGAACGCTGACCTTGCTGTGCCAGCCGCCGCCGCGCCGCCGCTAGATATTTCGAGGTGCTTGCACGCGTCACTAATTTCATGATATCTCTTAAACTATACTACCTAAAAACTTAAAGTATACGGCTAATTGTATCTCCGTTTAACACTCGCGATGATGGAATAATTCATTTTGATAAGGATTCATATTTTATTGCTAATGTCTTCAACTAAGTAGTAGTTGTTGTAGTAGTAGTAAACGGAGTGGGGGGCTTATTTCCAGTCCTTGATGTCACCTGGATCTATAGATACTTTTGTAACTACCCACTTTATGGTTGGGTCAGTGGTCTGCTAGTAGCCCAGTACTGCTTACCAGTCCAAGCAGATCACTATCCTTCAAGTTGGGCAGATCGCTGGGTTCGAGAAAGGCTCGTCCCAGTAAACTCTGTCTTTTTGCGGCGAGGCCTGGGCAGCGATCAACGATGTGTATGCTGTTTTCCGGTTCTTCGCCACCTATTCGGCAGTCCTTGCTCTCGGTCAAGCCAAGGTCGAATAGATGTGCTCTAAGGGTCGTGTGTCCGGTGAGGAAACAAGTATGTGTATTTTTTGCGAAACATGATATTCATACGTGTAGAATGCGTCTGCAAAATTGTAAAAAATCGAAATCATTTATTATGTTTTTCTGAAAAACGTCCGGTTTGACAGGGATTGAGCGATATTACGAGTATAATAGTATTTCTAACATAGGATCTATGATTCATCATGCATTAACCCTTCGTCAGTTTAGTCATTTTTTTCGGTATTATAGAATAGGTAGTTGTCGTGTGAACCAAAATTGTCCAAACTTTGTAATTTCCAGATGATTTTGGTTAGATTTAGTGATTTTTGTGGAAGTAATCCATTCAATCAAAGTTTCGCCTCTGAATATTTGATATCACGGAACAGAATACGTCCCACGGATTTAGCAGCAGGATGTGGACTGGGATTTTGTCTTTATTGTTGTTATTTTGCACTATTCCTTAAAAATAGAAACCAAATGGTTTGAGGAAACCAACCTGAGTGAGCGGACTGGTATTGGTGGTAAATACCCCACTAAAGCGTTGCTGTCTGCCAACGCATTCAGTGTGTCGTTCCATAAACGCTATAACCGCCACATTGTCAGCTGACGATAGTTCTGCCCTCGTGGCCATCATGAAGGAGTGCATTATCTGGCCCTTGCCTTCGGGCAGTTGACTATCCCTGAAAGTAATATAAACAAGTAACATAAGCGGGCAGTTGGCCATCCTTGAAGTAGTTCGCTCGGGAGCAATGAATCCGGGTCACCAACATAAACCTTAATAACTCAGAAACTAAAAATGCTAGCTCATTCAAATAAAAAGTATTTTATAGATTATTTTAATAATGCTTAATGTTGCTCTAAATTATGGACATCACAAGGCAGG
>CALYMY010000599.1:0-10253 GCA_944548615.1 Micropterix aruncella | reverse complement strand
ATATATATATATATATATATATATATATATATATATATATATATATATATATATATATATATATATATATATATATATATATATATATATATATATATATATATATATATATATATATATATATATATATATATATATATATATATATATATATATATATATATATATATATATATATATATATATATATATATATATATATATATATATATATATATATATATATATATATATATATATATATATATATATATATATATATATATATATATATATATATATATGTATATATACATATATATACATATATATATATATATATATATATATATATATATATATATATATATATATATATATATATATATATATATATATATATATATATATATACATATATATATATATATATATATATATATATATATATATATATATATATATATATATATATATATATATATATATATATATATATATATATATATATATATATATATATATATATATATATATATATATATATATATATATACATATATATATATATATATATATATATGGCGTAGTAACAGCAGCAGTTTGAGTTTTCCGCATATATATATATATATATATATATATATATATATATATATATATATATATATATATATATATATATATATATATATATATATATATATATATATATATATATATATATATATATATATATATATATATATATATATATATATATATATATATATATATATATATGGCGTAGTAACAGCAGCAGTTTGAGTTTTCCGCCTACCCACAGAACAACGGGTGACGACTGACAGTACTTTAGTCAGTCAGACAGTACCCTGAACAACGGCGACTGCAACGACACCGAATCGTCGGGTGCTACAAACTTTTTAACTATCAAAACGAGGCCAAAATTTGTCACTATCATTTGACCTGCGTATTAAATTATATATTACCCAGGTCATTTCATTTAATTTTTTATAATAGATATTATATATATGAATATCCGGAGGTTATAATATAGACAGTTACTGCCACTCCTTGTGCAGAATTATGCATTATTAAAAGCGTTCAGTGCGTCCGCTCAGATATAAAGCATACTCTAAATCAGTTATCGAGTTGACAATGCGAATTCAGTACGGTTAGATAAGACGTAAATAACTGTGTGCACCGCTGCGTCTGCGCATTCAGCTGTCTCGGTATGTCATGTCAGAGGTCAGATGCGCGAGCCGTCACTTATGGCTACTACATAAAAGATATGGCCCTCTAATAATGTCGGCAATCTCTCGTCGGCTGCTATCGAAATAGCAAACGCGACGGCATCTCGTCGGCATACTCATTTACGTGAGGCAAAACGACATCACTCTCTGTATAAACACAATGAATTCGACGCAGCCGCTGCGAACACTGCCAAGAATATTCGATGACATATATGTAGCAGATTCCAATGTTAACTTTCAGATTTCCTATTCTCTTAAACTTAGCAAATTTTGCGCAAGTAAGGGGGGGTAGGTACTATATAAATATAATGTCAAACATATTGCGAATTCGTTGGTATTTTGTTTTCTAGAAAACCACACATTAGGTCTTCTCTAGTCCATGGTAAAATATACATATTATACAGGACTAAAATTATATATATATACATATACAGGACTAAAATTAGATAACAGCAATGTTAGAAATAATCTAAATATGCCACTGTGTAGAAAAAAGACCATTCTGTTCAGATATGATATGAAGTGGAAGGGGTATACATGTGCAAGTGCCAAATCAACACATCGCATACTCAAAATAATAAGTATAATTATAAATGTTTTAACTATAATGAATATTATATGAATTGTTTAATAAAAGTCGTCAATTTCAGGTGATTAAAGATTTATTTAGTAGTCTTCTATATCTGTTAAGCCAAAATGGCCTTATGATTTGTAGATTATTGTTTTTAAATAACCGTTTTAAGTTGAATTTTTCAATTTCTTAGTTAGTAAAGTGTTGAAAGCTCTCAAAAATGTATAAATGATTGATTTCATTAGATTTTCAGCAAAATTCTAGTAAACTTTTAAGTGTTTCAATTCATTTTAATCGTTATTGGCTGTGTTATTAAATGTATAGGTGAGAATTTGATGCTGGTAAAACATTTTATTAAAATTTTACTGTATATCACCAGCTACATCTCAAATTATATTTAGGCTTTACAAAATGAGATTTTAATCAAATTGCAATATCAACTTTTCGTATGTAAATTTAACATAATTATTCGTAACATTGCTGCCAATGTGAGACTACGAAGGGATATTTTTCGGATTTACGTTGTGCGGACCCTTAAAAATTATTAAAAAGGCGAGTTCGTAAAATACCCATACAGGCAAGGAAACGAGGATACAATAAATATGATATATACAATATATATCATACAATAAATGTCGATAATATGTTGACATTTATATGTATTTTGTGCATGACTGTGTTTCTCTTGGCTACTACTAAAACAGAAACCATAATTTTAAATTTTAAGTATGGAGGAAAGGCTTTAAGTGACGAATAAATCAAAAAAACTAAACTGCGTGGCAGAATAACATATAGCAATAAAACATCTGGTATTATAAAGTCAGGAATTAGGAAATGGTTACGTGGATTATTATTATTTACGCATTATTATTAATGATAATTATCCAAAACCGTGATTTCCGCATCTCAAATTCTATGGCTTCGAAGGGGCAGTGAATGGGTGGTAAGGTGTTTGCTCACATGTGGCAAGACAGCTGTCCTAAACCGACTGAGACCACCGCTCACCCCCAGGAGTGTAATAATAGTATTATAATAGGCCCAAATCGGGTCGGTGAATTCCATGGCGGCTCCGTTTATATTTTATTTTATTATTATTATATATATATATATATATATATATATATATATATATATATATATATATATATATATATATATATATATATATATATATATATATATATATATATATATATATATATATATATATATATATATATATACATATATATATATATATATATATATATATATATATATATATATATATATATATATATATATATATATATATATATATATATATATATATATATATATATATATATATATATATATATTTCTCTATATATATATATATATAGCTCTTTCCTATTAGTTGGAAAGATTACCTTTAACGTAAATGGATTATTTACAATGAACGAAACATAAAATATGTAAAGCTGACTGCTTCCTTTCATTGATATGAGGGCATGTCACGCTTTTAGTTTTAAGTTTTCAGCTGAATATTGATCGCAGCTTCTTTATATCGCACCTTTAGAAAATAAAAAAACGAAATTCGAAATTTTTTAAATTCTTCCATCTGTCAAGTAGCTCGTCTTGTCTTGTTATTTCCCTTGAAATAATAGGAAATTGAGTGAGTTTACGTATAAAGAAGGATTGTAGCTTAATTTTTGAGATAATTGGATGAAGGGTGAGCGTTACTAGTTGTAAAATGGGCCCAACTTAAACCTACTCCTCTTTCCGCAAGTGAGAGGCATTCATCATTCTCGTTAACACCTAAAGCATTCCCGAATCCGATCAAGGGAATCCTTCGTCACGATGTAAGTGGCTTTTATAATTATTTACTTTATAATCATCTTATTGATCAATTCTAAAAAGAATATATACACAAAACTATCAAATATTTCAAAATATTGAATTTTTACATATTTTATGTTTCGTTCATTGTAAATAATCCATTTAGGTTAAAGGTAATCTTTCCAACTAATAGGAAAGAGCTGACTGCTTCCTTTCATTGATATGAGGGCATGTCACGCTTTTAGTTTTAAGTTTTCAGCTGAATATTGATCGCAGCTTCTTTATATCGCACCTTTAGAAAATAAAAAAACGAAATTCGAAATTTTAAATTCTTCCATCTGTCAAGTAGCTCGTCTTGTCTTGTTATTTCCCTTGAAATAATAGGAAATTGAGTGAGTTTACGTATAAAGAAGGATTGTAGCTTAATTTTTGAGATAATTGGATGAAGGGTGAGCGTTACTAGTTGTAAAATGGGCCCAACTTAAACCTACTCCTCTTTCCGCAAGTGAGAGGCATTCATCATTCTCGTTAACACCTAAAGCATTCCCGAATCCGATCAAGGGAATCCTTCGTCACGATGTAAGTGGCTTTTATAATTATTTACTTTATAATCATCTTATTGATCAATTCTATATATATATATATATATATATATATATATATATATATATATATATATATATATATATATATATATATATATATATATATATATATATATATATATATATATATATATATATATATATATATATATATATATATACATATATATATATATATATATATATATATATATATATATATATATATATATATATATATATATATATATATATATATAAATTCGTTTAAAGGATGACACTTTGATGAAAAAATAAAAATAATAAAAGCCACTTACATAGCTGGAAGGTTTTCCTGGACTGGATTGGGAAATGCTTATTTTAAATGAGATGTATGCCTGGATGAGCACCACTTTCGACAGTGCAATGTAGGTTTAATGGGATCCCTTTATCGCTAGCGAACGATCGCCCTTCATCCACATCTCAAAAACAAAGCGTATCCTTTTGCAAACCAAAATAAAATGTCTTTATTAAAGACAAATTAAAGCAAAAACAATGAAAAAAATCACAATGAATCGTCTCTTAAATGCGGAATGACATACCGAAAATTCGATTTGAAATTCGAATATATCCACTCAATAAAAGGACGATATACCATTGCTGGGCTCGCTATCAGCCAGCCATTAAATGAAAATAAAAATAAAATGCTTCATTTGCTCGTTGCCATGAAATAAGATATAAATCGTAATTTCTGGTCGAGAAGTTTATACTTAAGGCTATATGATATTTACAAGAGTTCAAAACATAAGATAATATTGTATAATATTGTTAATATTTGATTGGTTTTTTGTAAAATTTCTTTTTTTATAAGAATTCGTTTAAAGGATGACACTTTGATGAAAAAATAAAAATAATAAAAGCCACTTACATAGCTGGAAGGTTTTCCTGGACTGGATTGGGAAATGCTTATTTTAAATGAGATGTATGCCTGGATGAGCACCACTTTCGACAGTGCAATGTAGGTTTAATGGGATCCCTTTATCGCTAGCGAACGATCGCCCTTCATCCACATCTCAAAAACAAAGCGTATCCTTTTGCAAACCAAAATAAAATGTCTTTATTAAAGACAAATTAAAGCAAAAACAATGAAAAAAATCACAATGAATCGTCTCTTAAATGCGGAATGACATACCGAAAATTCGATTTGAAATTCGAATATATCCACTCAATAAAAGGACGATATACCATTGCTGGGCTCGCTATCAGCCAGCCATTAAATGAAAATAAAAATAAAATGCTTCATTTGCTCGTTGCCATGAAATAAGATATAAATCGTAATTTCTGGTCGAGAAGTTTATACTTAAGGCTATATGATATTTACAAGAGTTCAAAACATAAGATAATATTGTATAATATTGTTAATATTTGATTGGTTTTTTGTAAAATTTCTTTTTTTATAAGAATTCGTTTAAAGGATGACACTTTGATGAAAAAATAAAAATAATAAAAGCCACTTACATAGCTGGAAGGTTTTCCTGGACTGGATTGGGAAATGCTTATTTTAAATGAGATGTATGCCTGGATGAGCACCACTTTCGACAGTGCAATGTAGGTTTAATGGGATCCCTTTATCGCTAGCGAACGATCGCCCTTCATCCACATCTCAAAAACAAAGCGTATCCTTTTGCAAACCAAAATAAAATGTCTTTATTAAAGACAAATTAAAGCAAAAACAATGAAAAAAATCACAATGAATCGTCTCTTAAATGCGGAATGACATACCGAAAATTCGATTTGAAATTCGAATATATCCACTCAATAAAAGGACGATATACCATTGCTGGGCTCGCTATCAGCCAGCCATTAAATGAAAATAAAAATAAAATGCTTCATTTGCTCGTTGCCATGAAATAAGATATAAATCGTAATTTCTGGTCGAGAAGTTTATACTTAAGGCTATATGATATTTACAAGAGTTCAAAACATAAGATAATATTGTATAATATTGTTAATATTTGATTGGTTTTTTGTAAAATTTCTTTTTTTATAAGAATTCGTTTAAAGGATGACACTTTGATGAAAAAATAAAAATAATAAAAGCCACTTACATAGCTGGAAGGTTTTCCTGGACTGGATTGGGAAATGCTTATTTTAAATGAGATGTATGCCTGGATGAGCACCACTTTCGACAGTGCAATGTAGGTTTAATGGGATCCCTTTATCGCTAGCGAACGATCGCCCTTCATCCACATCTCAAAAACAAAGCGTATCCTTTTGCAAACCAAAATAAAATGTCTTTATTAAAGACAAATTAAAGCAAAAACAATGAAAAAAATCACAATGAATCGTCTCTTAAATGCGGAATGACATACCGAAAATTCGATTTGAAATTCGAATATATCCACTCAATAAAAGGACGATATACCATTGCTGGGCTCGCTATCAGCCAGCCATTAAATGAAAATAAAAATAAAATGCTTCATTTGCTCGTTGCCATGAAATAAGATATAAATCGTAATTTCTGGTCGAGAAGTTTATACTTAAGGCTATATGATATTTACAAGAGTTCAAAACATAAGATAATATTGTATAATATTGTTAATATTTGATTGGTTTTTTGTAAAATTTCTTTTTTTATAAGAATTCGTTTAAAGGATGACACTTTGATGAAAAAATAAAAATAATAAAAGCCACTTACATAGCTGGAAGGTTTTCCTGGACTGGATTGGGAAATGCTTATTTTAAATGAGATGTATGCCTGGATGAGCACCACTTTCGACAGTGCAATGTAGGTTTAATGGGATCCCTTTATCGCTAGCGAACGATCGCCCTTCATCCACATCTCAAAAACAAAGCGTATCCTTTTGCAAACCAAAATAAAATGTCTTTATTAAAGACAAATTAAAGCAAAAACAATGAAAAAAATCACAATGAATCGTCTCTTAAATGCGGAATGACATACCGAAAATTCGATTTGAAATTCGAATATATCCACTCAATAAAAGGACGATATACCATTGCTGGGCTCGCTATCAGCCAGCCATTAAATGAAAATAAAAATAAAATGCTTCATTTGCTCGTTGCCATGAAATAAGATATAAATCGTAATTTCTGGTCGAGAAGTTTATACTTAAGGCTATATGATATTTACAAGAGTTCAAAACATAAGATAATATTGTATAATATTGTTAATATTTGATTGGTTTTTTGTAAAATTTCTTTTTTTATAAGAATTCGTTTAAAGGATGACACTTTGATGAAAAAATAAAAATAATAAAAGCCACTTACATAGCTGGAAGGTTTTCCTGGACTGGATTGGGAAATGCTTATTTTAAATGAGATGTATGCCTGGATGAGCACCACTTTCGACAGTGCAATGTAGGTTTAATGGGATCCCTTTATCGCTAGCGAACGATCGCCCTTCATCCACATCTCAAAAACAAAGCGTATCCTTTTGCAAACCAAAATAAAATGTCTTTATTAAAGACAAATTAAAGCAAAAACAATGAAAAAAATCACAATGAATCGTCTCTTAAATGCGGAATGACATACCGAAAATTCGATTTGAAATTCGAATATATCCACTCAATAAAAGGACGATATACCATTGCTGGGCTCGCTATATATATATATATATATATATATATATATATATATATATATATATATATATATATATATATATATATATATATATGTATATATGTATATATGTATATATATATATATATATATATATATTTATAGCATATGCTTTACTGCTTTATTTTTGGTTTGTAAAATAATATAAAATTATTTTATTTCGTGTAATCATGTCCTAATGCGCCATTCTCAAACGTTGCTAACTTCGGGTTTGTATGCAAGTTTGCTTTCTGCAAGAATGCCGTCTGCAAAAATGCCGCCTGCAAGGTTGCCGCCTGCAAGGTTGCCTCCTGCAAATCTGCCCTCAACAAATTTGGAGCTGTCAAAAGTGACATGTTTTGACATGAAAAAGTGACAAAGTGGCATGACAGGCAAGTTTGCCGCATGCAAAACTGGCGCGCCCCACACATTCGAGCATATCGTAATATCGATAACAATTACCGATATTACAGAAATTATGACAATTTGCAGAGTTTTAAGATTAACCGAAATATTTAAAAAAAAACGATCAAAAAAAAAATATTTTCGTGAAACTTTTAAAAAAGGGCACAAATTTTTATGTTTTTTTCAATATTTTTTTTTTTTTTTTTTAATTTTGCGGTAAATTTGAAAAAACGTTTTTGTCCACGGTGTTAATTTGATATTGAAGAAATTTCGTTGTTTCAGGTTACCTTTCGTCATCATCAACAGCCATTTTGTAAAAACACATGTTATTTACTAACAACTTTGTAATATACTCATTTGTTACAAACTTTAATAAAAATAATAATAAATTTTAAAATTAATTCTTTTGTATTGATTTTTGATTAATATCAACTGTACGAAAATTTTAATCAATCGTGTTGAAAGTCCTTCCCCTTTAAATCCCAATCCAGAGGATTTTTATACCAGCATTAACGTTTCCGTCTTCGTTCGTAAATAATAATTTCATTGTATTAATTAAGGGGTTACGGTAGTAGAAAATCTGTCATGGAGTTCGCCATATTTTTTTACAAATGGCATCTATTTAAAAAAGCATGGTGGTCCCCATGAATGATGTTCTCCTACCGTTCCTATTAAATAGTTTACTACAATGTAATATAACAAAAACCTTAGCCACAGCAACGCGTGGCCGGGTCTGCTAGTCTTAATATATATAAATTACGTGTCACGTTGTTTGTCCGCGATGGACTCCTAAACTACTTAACCGATTTGAATCAAATTTGCACACAATGTGCAGTTTGATCCAACTTGAAAGATAGGATAGCTTACGTCTTAATTTATAGTCGCGATATTATTTTATTGCAATGTCTATTATTTGACATTCGCAATTATCTGTTAGTTCCAAACGATTTTAACAGATGGCGTTATCTATTGAGTAATCCATAGATGGCGCTGCTATGTTAAACCTACAAACGTCATAGTCGGGCAAGCGTTATTCTAAATTCAAAATATTGTGAAGGTAATACAGTGAAATTATTCCTGCTTTTTAGTTATTTGTGCTTCATTGTTCAAAACTCTTTAATTAAAATATATACATGTAGGTAAGTATTATCACATAGTTATAAAAGTGGAATAACTGCAGTATAGGAACCTCTCTCCATTTTTTTTCATTTTAATGCTAAATCTGGAAGAAAATTGTGTCGGTCGCTATAAATAAGCGAGATAGGCATTCAAAGTTTAAATTTTAAAAACAGGCCAAAATAAAAAATTAAGTAATTCACCACGCTATATTCGCCACGCTGATTCCTAATCTTCCATAATCTTTATTCGATCTCAATAAATAAGAGAGATATAGGCGTTCAAAATGTTCATTGCAATGTCAAGAAATTTGCGGTCATTTTGTTTGTACGTACCGTGGCCGACACATTCGGGTCCCATCAAACTTGCAGAAGGCAGATTTGCAGACGGCAATCTTGCAGACGGCATTCTTGCAGGCGGCAGTTTTGCAGAAGGGAAATGCTTATTTTAAATGAGATGTATGCCTGGATGAGCACCACTTTCGACAGTGCAATGTAGGTTTAATGGGATCCCTTTATCGCTAGCGAACGATCGCCCTTCATCCACATCTCAAAAACAAAGCGTATCCTTTTGCAAACCAAAATAAAATGTCTTTATTAAAGACAAATTAAAGCAAAAACAATGAAAAAAATCACAATGAATCGTCTCTTAAATGCGGAATGACATACCGAAAATTCGATTTCAAATTCGAATATATCCACTCAATAAAAGGACGATATACCATTGCTGGGCTCGCTATATATATATATATATATATATATATATATATATATATATATATATATATATATATATATATATATATATATATATATATATATATATATATATATGTATATATGTATATATGTATATATATATATATATATATATATATATATATATATATATATATATATATATATATATATATATATATATATATATATATATATATATATATATATA
>CALYMY010000598.1:0-11038 GCA_944548615.1 Micropterix aruncella | reverse complement strand
TGGCTTTTATTATTTTTATTTTTTCATCAAAGTGTCATCCTTTAAACGAATTCTTTAAAAAAAGATTTTACAAAAAACCAATCAAATATTAACAATATTATACAATTTTATCTTATGTTTTGAACTCTTGTAAATATCATATAGCCTTAAGTATAAACTTCTCGACCAGAAATTACGATTTATATCTTATTTCATGGGAACGAGCAAATGAAGTATTTTATTTTTATTTTCATTTAATAGCTGGCAGATAGCGAGCCCAGCAATCGTATATCGTCCCTTTAAAGAGTGGATATATTCGAATTTCAAATCGAATTTTCGAAATGTCATTCCGCATTTAAGAGACGATTGATTGTGATTTTTTTCATTGTTTTTGCTTAAATTTGTCTTTAATAAAGACATTTTATTTTGGTTTGCAAAAGGATACGCTTTGTTTTTGAGATGTGGATGAAGGGTGATCGTTCGCTAGCGATAAAGGGATCCCATTAAACCTACAGTGTACCGTCGAAAGTGGTACTCATCCAAGAATACATCTCGTTTAAACAATAAGCATTTCCCAGTCCAGTCCGGGAAAACCTTCCAGCTATGTAAGTGGCTTTTATTATTTTTATTTTTTCATCAAAGTGTCATCCTTTAAACGAATTCTTTAAAAAAAGATTTTACAAAAAACCAATCAAATATTAACAATATTATACAATTTTATCTTATGTTTTGAACTCTTGTAAATATCATATAGCCTTAAGTATAAACTTCTCGACCAGAAATTACGATTTATATCTTATTTCATGGGAACGAGCAAATGAAGTATTTTATTTTTATTTTCATTTAATAGCTGGCAGATAGCGAGCCCAGCAATCGTATATCGTCCCTTTAAAGAGTGGATATATTCGAATTTCAAATCGAATTTTCGAAATGTCATTCCGCATTTAAGAGACGATTGATTGTGATTTTTTTCATTGTTTTTGCTTAAATTTGTCTTTAATAAAGACATTTTATTTTGGTTTGCAAAAGGATACGCTTTGTTTTTGAGATGTGGATGAAGGGTGATCGTTCGCTAGCGATAAAGGGATCCCATTAAACCTACAGTGTACCGTCGAAAGTGGTACTCATCCAAGAATACATCTCGTTTAAACAATAAGCATTTCCCAGTCCAGTCCGGGAAAACCTTCCAGCTATGTAAGTGGCTTTTATTATTTTTATTTTTTCATCAAAGTGTCATCCTTTAAACGAATTCTTTAAAAAAAGATTTTACAAAAAACCAATCAAATATTAACAATATTATACAATTTTATCTTATGTTTTGAACTCTTGTAAATATCATATAGCCTTAAGTATAAACTTCTCGACCAGAAATTACGATTTATATCTTATTTCATGGGAACGAGCAAATGAAGTATTTTATTTTTATTTTCATTTAATAGCTGGCAGATAGCGAGCCCAGCAATCGTATATCGTCCCTTTAAAGAGTGGATATATTCGAATTTCAAATCGAATTTTCGAAATGTCATTCCGCATTTAAGAGACGATTGATTGTGATTTTTTTCATTGTTTTTGCTTAAATTTGTCTTTAATAAAGACATTTTATTTTGGTTTGCAAAAGGATACGCTTTGTTTTTGAGATGTGGATGAAGGGTGATCGTTCGCTAGCGATAAAGGGATCCCATTAAACCTACAGTGTACCGTCGAAAGTGGTACTCATCCAAGAATACATCTCGTTTAAACAATAAGCATTTCCCAGTCCAGTCCGGGAAAACCTTCCAGCTATGTAAGTGGCTTTTATTATTTTTATTTTTTCATCAAAGTGTCATCCTTTAAACGAATTCTTTAAAAAAAGATTTTACAAAAAACCAATCAAATATTAACAATATTATACAATTTTATCTTATGTTTTGAACTCTTGTAAATATCATATAGCCTTAAGTATAAACTTCTCGACCAGAAATTACGATTTATATCTTATTTCATGGGAACGAGCAAATGAAGTATTTTATTTTTATTTTCATTTAATAGCTGGCAGATAGCGAGCCCAGCAATCGTATATCGTCCCTTTAAAGAGTGGATATATTCGAATTTCAAATCGAATTTTCGAAATGTCATTCCGCATTTAAGAGACGATTGATTGTGATTTTTTTCATTGTTTTTGCTTAAATTTGTCTTTAATAAAGACATTTTATTTTGGTTTGCAAAAGGATACGCTTTGTTTTTGAGATGTGGATGAAGGGTGATCGTTCGCTAGCGATAAAGGGATCCCATTAAACCTACAGTGTACCGTCGAAAGTGGTACTCATCCAAGAATACATCTCGTTTAAACAATAAGCATTTCCCAGTCCAGTCCGGGAAAACCTTCCAGCTATGTAAGTGGCTTTTATTATTTTTATTTTTTCATCAAAGTGTCATCCTTTAAACGAATTCTTTAAAAAAAGATTTTACAAAAAACCAATCAAATATTAACAATATTATACAATTTTATCTTATGTTTTGAACTCTTGTAAATATCATATAGCCTTAAGTATAAACTTCTCGACCAGAAATTACGATTTATATCTTATTTCATGGGAACGAGCAAATGAAGTATTTTATTTTTATTTTCATTTAATAGCTGGCAGATAGCGAGCCCAGCAATCGTATATCGTCCCTTTAAAGAGTGGATATATTCGAATTTCAAATCGAATTTTCGAAATGTCATTCCGCATTTAAGAGACGATTGATTGTGATTTTTTTCATTGTTTTTGCTTAAATTTGTCTTTAATAAAGACATTTTATTTTGGTTTGCAAAAGGATACGCTTTGTTTTTGAGATGTGGATGAAGGGTGATCGTTCGCTAGCGATAAAGGGATCCCATTAAACCTACAGTGTACCGTCGAAAGTGGTACTCATCCAAGAATACATCTCGTTTAAACAATAAGCATTTCCCAGTCCAGTCCGGGAAAACCTTCCAGCTATGTAAGTGGCTTTTATTATTTTTATTTTTTCATCAAAGTGTCATCCTTTAAACGAATTCTTTAAAAAAAGATTTTACAAAAAACCAATCAAATATTAACAATATTATACAATTTTATCTTATGTTTTGAACTCTTGTAAATATCATATAGCCTTAAGTATAAACTTCTCGACCAGAAATTACGATTTATATCTTATTTCATGGGAACGAGCAAATGAAGTATTTTATTTTTATTTTCATTTAATAGCTGGCAGATAGCGAGCCCAGCAATCGTATATCGTCCCTTTAAAGAGTGGATATATTCGAATTTCAAATCGAATTTTCGAAATGTCATTCCGCATTTAAGAGACGATTGATTGTGATTTTTTTCATTGTTTTTGCTTAAATTTGTCTTTAATAAAGACATTTTATTTTGGTTTGCAAAAGGATACGCTTTGTTTTTGAGATGTGGATGAAGGGTGATCGTTCGCTAGCGATAAAGGGATCCCATTAAACCTACAGTGTACCGTCGAAAGTGGTACTCATCCAAGAATACATCTCGTTTAAACAATAAGCATTTCCCAGTCCAGTCCGGGAAAACCTTCCAGCTATGTAAGTGGCTTTTATTATTTTTATTTTTTCATCAAAGTGTCATCCTTTAAACGAATTCTTTAAAAAAAGATTATATATATATATATATATATATATATATATATATATATATATATATATATATATATATATATATATATATATATATATATATATATATATATATATATATATATATATATATATATATGTATGTATATATATATATATATATATATATATATATATATATATATATATATATATATATATATATATATATATATATATATATATATATATATATATATATATATATATATATATATATATATATATATATATATATATATATATATATATATATATATATATATATATATATATATATATATATATATATATATATATATATATATATATATATACATATATATATATATATATATATATATATATATATATATATATATATATATATATATATATATATATATATATATATATATATATATATATATATATATATATATATATATATATATATATATATACTAGCTGACCCGTGCCCACTTCGTTGGGCGGTAAAACTTTTTACCTGTGATGAAATTATGAGTGTGGTTCGGTTAGTACTGAGTGCTATGATGTATTTCCTGACTCCCAAATAAAGGGTTATATTTTTACTGCATATGTATGTATGTATTTGCATGCCAATTTGACTATAATACCGTTATTTGTGAGTGTCTTCTTGTGAGTGTCTTATTGGTGAGCGTATTATCTCTAACTATTTATGCAGTAAAGGGGAAATTATATGCAGTAAAAGCGAAGAGTCTTTTGTTTTAAACACTTGAGACGATAAATTTACTTATTTTGATAATATTTCATAATTATTGAAAATATGACCAATAAACATGACCTAACGATTTAAATTATTTTTTAAATATAAAATACTACTTTTTGTTACTTAAATATAAAAGTTAGACATATGCTGTTGCTGACTTTTTTGTAGGCATTATCAAGCTCTACAACTTTTCTCCCGAACTTAATCTTATATCTCTCATCGTTAAGGCAGCGTAGTTAGAAACGTTTTCGTTCGACCGTTTTTTCCGACTTACTTCGGAAATCCGACTACCACAAAAAAGTCTTTTAATTTTTCGGAATAATATATAGCCTATGACACAAATAACGTAGCTTTCTATTGGTAAAAGATTTTCAAAATCGGTTCAGTAGATCCAGAGATTACTTCCTACAACCTCACAAACTTTACCTCTTTATAATATTATAATATATATATATATATATATATATATATACGAGTGGTATTACCCGGCGTTGCCCGTGTTATATCTTTTCTCAAATACCAATGTATACCAATTTTCATGGCGATCGGTTGAGCAGTATAGAAGTTGGTGTGCTGCAGCGCCGTCTAGTTGAAAGTTGCAACAAAGCGGATATATATAAAAACCTTAACCATAAAAAAATACATATATATGCCAACTTTCATGGTGATCGGTCAAACGGTTTCGGAGTCTATTAAACTCGGACAGACGGGCATACAGATATACCAACATCCATTTTTATATTATATTATTTTGGCCTGTTTTTAAAATTTAAACTTTGAATGCCTATATCTCGCTTATTTATAGGGACCGACACAATTTTCTTCCAGATTTAGCATTAAAATGAAAAAAATTGGAGAGAGGTTCCTATACTGCAGTTATTCCACTTTTATAACTATGTGATAATACTTACATGTATATATTTTAATTAAAGAGTTTTGAACAATGAAGCACAAATAATTAAAAAGCAGGAATAATTTCACTGTATTACCTTCACAATATTTTGAATTTAGAATAACGCTTGGCCGACTTTGACGTTTGTAGGTTTAACATAGCAGCGCCATCTATGGATTACTCAATAGATAACGCCATCTGTTAAAATCGTTTGGAACTAACAGATAATTGCGAATGTCAAATAATAGACATTGCAATAAAATAATATCGCGACTATAAATTAAGACGTATGCTATCCTATCTTTCAAGTTGGATCAAACTGCACATTGTGTGCAAATTTGATTCAAATCGGTTAAGTAGTTTAGGAGTCCATCGCGGACAAACAACGTGACACGTAATTTATATATATTAAGATATATATATATATATATTTTTAAATTATTTTCAATAATATATAAAATTAGATTCATGAAAAGTTACTTATCTGGGGTCCTGGTGGACCAGAAACATTTAAACGATAGTTAATGTCCTCTTTAAATACTTAGGGCAGCGGCACCTGTTTCCGCAATTGATAACCTATGATGTTCTTAGTTATTGCAGCCGAATTACTGTATGCCCTTGGATGTAATACGTATAGGAGGATGGTTTCTGTAACAGAAATGGATGTTAGTAACTTATTTTAGAAGAAATTATATGATTGAGAATAAATATTTCGACACTAGTCGTATTCATCTCTATGACATTTCTATGAGAAATGTCATAGAAATGTCATGTTATACGTATTACATCCAAGGGCATACAGTAATTCGGCTGCAATAACTAAGAACATCATAGGTTATCAATTGCGGAAACAGGTGCCGCTGCCCTAAGTATTTAAAGAGGACATTAACTATCGTTTAAATGTTTCTGGTCCACCAGGACCCCAGATAAGTAACTTTTCATGAATCTAATTTTATATATTATTGAAAATAATTTAAAAAAATTTACACACTTAAAATATCAAAATATATATATATATATATATATATATATATATATATATATATATATATATATATATATATATACCTATACATATATATATATATATATATATATATATATATATATATATATATATATATATATATATATATATATATATATATATATATATATATATATATATATATATATATATATATATATATATATATATATATATATATATATATATATATATATATATATATATATATATATATATATATATATATATATATATAGATTATGTTTTAACTTGAAACGTGCATATCTTAGGTACAATTTTATCATCTATTTCAATAAAAGGAATTATTATTTTTACACGACTGCTCAAAACATGGAGTTCTATGTGTTTAGGATTCATGTATGTACGTTTTCTGTTCTTGTATTCTACCATAACTTCTAAACGCTTGAACCGATTTAGAAGTGTGTAACAATGTTAGCATCGTTATGTCATTCCGAGTGTCATAGGGTAGCTCTCAAATAAGGAGAAAGCAGAATGGCGGTGTCGACTACAACGGGCGAACCCGTCACCCCAGGCTGGTATAACGATATAGATCGTTCTTTCAGCCGTGGGATGAGCGTAGAAGACTTGGGGACAAGACAATCTTCTGTCTAGTTCACCAGCAACCCGTTAGAGACCGGAAAAGTTAACGGGCAGCCTCCACGCTCTAACTACCAGTTTTGGCAGGATATCTCCGTCTGGAATCAACCTTCAGGATACCTCCATCCTCCCGACTGGCTACGGCTCCGAAGTCGCTTACGCAACCTCTACCTGTTTTATTACAGCGGTAATTCAGTTTGAATTTATCGCGTACCTGGGCGTTCTTTGCCCGTAGTGCCACACAAGATCGAGTGGCCCAGGGTCATTTCAAGAGTGGCATGACATCAGGTGAAACACCCACCCCCGCTGCTTAGGAAACAGTGAATTTCCAGACCCCTTCAGCAATTAATCAGAATGCACAACCGATTGGCTCCGCCGAGCGGTGTACAAACCGTCCAGTGGCGCCGGATGCAATCCCGCCGGGAGAAACCGGTCCACACGGGAGTCTCACCCGGGATAGCCTTCCACTCGAGGAGGCTTCTGAATAGGAGATGAATCGTGAGTTGAGCCGATCCGAGAACAAATTGGATCTTGTGGCCCAAGCTGCACGAAACCGTTCACCACCTAAGGAGACAGCAGGGTCTTATATAAATCGCCGTGTTACGCGTTGGTCTAAAAGAGTAATTATTTGACAGTTTAGTTTTTATCGTTCTTCCTGTTCGCGGCCGTCAGTAGGCCGTCAGCAGGTCGAGAACAAAGAGGAATATAAACTTAGTAAAATAAATTCTACAAAGTGTTTAAATATTACTCTCCACAAAATATTACCGATTTAAAATAACTGTTTTGGTTTTATCGAATTTATTACACGACTGCCCAAAAAAAGAGTGTTATGCTTTTAAGATTCATGTATGTATGTTTTCCGTTTCTTTATTCCCCAATAACTTCTAAACGATTGAATCGTTAGTGTCGTTATGTCATCCCGACTGTCATAGGGTACAAAACGTGCTTTCAGCGCATACAATTTTTTATGATAATTCTAAATAAAACAGTTCACTTTTTGTAAGGCACGAGCTTCTCCATCATTGTTTGCAGTTCTTAATAGTAAATATTTACGGTAACTGTATAGCCAGACTGCAAGAAGCTGTAATAGAAAACACCGGCACATTTACCATGGTTGCGCAAACTAAAATATTTGAGCAAAAACAACAGACGAAAAGACAAATAAACAGCTGATTCTTAAAAAATAATAACATGGACTTGAATTAAAATTTATTTGAATTTGAAATTCCCACTCAAACCCAAGTTATCAATATTAAGTTCAAAATGACCAGTGTGAAAAAACAGCAATTACATAGGTAAGGACCAAATATTACGGTTTAAGTCGACCATTTGTAGACAAATTTTTTTAGATTGCGACTTATTGATTTTAGTATTTCGGTGTATAATAGTTCGATTAAGGAAGCCCGCCGCTAATCACTCGACCCGTCACTTCTATAGGAGACAGCACCAGAACAAGCAGAAAGGTAGGTAGCATAACAACGAGAAAATTAATCTGATCTCCTACGGTACTTTGTAGTGCAAATAAAAACACCCAACACTCCTCAATTAAAAGGCAGTTTCGCAATGTACAGTTAAACCCTCGTCAGGCGTGAACATTATCTTTATGTGTCACTTATAACCGCCACCCGTGAAATGGTCGTCACAATGTCTTCATCATGTCGCAGACGCCGTTGATGACGGCTATTGCGGCTTCCCAGAACAAACATAAGCCGCGAAAGGCGGATACTTAACAAATTACAGACTGGCAACTGCGGTGTATTACAGACTGGCAAAGACTGACAACAGCGTAATCAAAATATTCAAATATACTACAGCGTTTAAAAAAAAGAGATAATGAGTATGATGATGTAAACTTTAATTGAATGTTCTTTTATTTTTCGACATAGTAACCTTTTAGGTCTACACACTTCTTTATATATCTTTTTCTTTAAACATAAAATACCCTTCATTAAAAACGTCACCCTGATCACCTAAAAATTCCTGCACTACCGCGTCATCATATTCAAGTTTTCGACCTTTCAGGTGTTCCTTTAAGAGCCGTGGCGGCCAAAAGCTGTATGAAGAATAATTTTGTGGCCTGGTTGTGAGAACACGAAAAATAATTTTAATACAATTATGCCGAATTTTAAAAACCCGGTCCTTAAGCTATCATTTCGCCAAAACGAAATTGGTATATTATGTCCATAATAATTGTAAATTATCTTTATTCTGTTACTGTTTTCCTAAAAAATAAAAACGAGCGAGATTTGTCTTCAGTTTTAGAAAAACCTAGAGATGATTCTCAATATTAAAAAAATACTATTTACACCAGCGTATGGTCTATTTGCATAGTATCAAGACAGTTTTTGGAACTTCCATACGAAAAATATAAGAAAAAAATGTTTGAAATTTCGTAATTTCCAGAAATGTTAGGGCCAAACTTTTTTTTTCTATTTATTAAAAATACTTTTTAGTGATATAAAACAATATTGTAACCTAATTTTTAGTTTATAAAAAACTATTCAGTTGATAATTTATTATATTATAATTGAAAAGCCAAATCGACTATATTAGAAGACGCGCGAAGCCGAAATCGTCATTTGAAATTGGCCACTGCCAACGATGGGACGTATTACCTTGTCGCCGCGGTATACCTATACATCTTTATGTATATATTGAAAGCGCGCGGGCGCGTGGCATTGCAAATATATATATATATATATATATATATATATATATATATATATATATATATATATATATATATATATATATATATATATATATATATATATATATATATATATATATATATATATATATATATATATATATATATATATATATATATATATATATATATATATATATATATATATATATATATATATTTATATATATATATATATATATATATATATATATATATATATATAGAAATCACTATGGGCAAGGTCCGGTGCATATAGATAATGTTCCTGTACTTCAGTGGCAGCCATCGGAACTCTGGACTTTTGTGCTGGGGCAGTATCTTTTTGAAACAATTAGAGCTGTCAACTACAACGGGCGAACCCGTCACCTCAGGAAGTTGTAACGCTATTAGATCGTGCAATCTCCCGCGAGGTGAGTGTAGAAGACTTGGGACGAAAACAGTCCACTGTCTAGTTACGCTACTCGCCCGTAAGAAGCCAACGCTTTACCGCGAGATTACCAGGCTAATCACCCAGCGGGCCGACCCTCGCGCCCTTACTTCTAGTTGCAACCAGATTACTCCGGTCTCCCGACTGGTTACAGGTTCCTCTTGAAATCATACTTCGGGCGTACGTTCGCCCGTTGTAGTTAACAACTCTAGTTGTAGTCAGGTCAGAAAGGAAACATGTCCGTACCCCGCATTCCCTCACACCTTCAAACCACCCTTTCAGCTTGAAGGTCTGAGGTAGTTTCACGATTACTATCAATAACACACAAGGGCAGTGGTTAAAAGTGACCGGCGTTGACCTACTGGTGGAGTTATCGTCGCAAGATTAATTTTAACATTGATTATATAAGTTATTACATTGCTCAAGGCCGTACCTACTACGTTTTGACAGCTAGGATTTCACTATGAAAGCAATGTGTAGATGGCACTTATAGCTCCAAACATTGATTAATCTTCTTTTATGTTCAGTAGCCCAATAGATGGCGTTCTAAACTCCCTATATGGTATCCTATCTCAAAGTAAAAGGATTCTACAATAACAAACGAATTTTAAAATCTTAGTTCTTAATATTAATATTATTTTTAATATTATTACCAAAAAGATTTCAATACTTTATAATTACATGCTTTAATTTTTGAACAGTAACTCAAATTTGGGAATAATTCAGAACCGGCGACCAACTGAACACTGGAACTGATGTGGCCTGCTAGCTTTTCCAGCGCAATATTTATGCCGTTTGGTCTTGAAGCCAGAATAAAAAAATCTCGTTCGAGACACATAAATGTTCTGTGATGGCATACCTTTGATCGATCGCACCTCTGATGTACCTACCATTACTCCATCACTGGTGCTTTGCTTGCTAGAGTTGCGATCTAGAAGTTCAAGGAGCACATCACTGATTTATCCAAGTCCTCTTTTATGGTACTAGGTTTCGTTATTCGTATAATAAAGTATTTTTGCAACGTTCAGGTTATGCATACATTATATAATTC
>CALYMY010000597.1:0-11617 GCA_944548615.1 Micropterix aruncella | reverse complement strand
GGCGGGGGTTAGATGTTACGCGCATGAGGGCGTCGGGGGGCGGCGGCCAGGCGGGATGTGGCAGCGGGGGGCAACGACCGGGTCAGATGCTCGCAGTCCCTGAAGACCAATCTGTGAGAGGACTGACCGGGTCGATGCCCAATGCCCGACCTGATATGCGAGGTCGAGCATTCGGTCCACTGGCGCTTTAGGATAATGGAGCGCTATTACTTTTCGGACGTAGTGTCCCCCGTCCTGGCCGCGCTGCCCGACGTGATGGTTCTCCTTGAACCAGTTGATTTTTGTCGCTACGATGAGCGACGCAACCACACGTCGGGCCTCTTCGGAGTTACACCTCTCGAAGTACCCCTTCGCAGCCTCACTTATCGCGGTAGGCGCCGCATCCGTCGATTGCACCCAGTCTCCGTCGGGCACCGTGCCGTCCCGGCAGATATTTCCGGTACTTAACAGTACATAGGCGGCTGTGCATAGCAGTTGCCCCTCAGGCATTGGTATGGCGTCGGCGTCGAGCTTCACTGCGAGGCGCAGGATCGTCGCATTGATTGTCGCAGCTAATGTCACGTGTACGTCAACGACGAGTTGTTTTTCAGCCTCTAGTGCCTGCTCGATTCCAGCAGAGATCCCAGCAGCTATGGGTCCATTCAGGGGCGGCAGGTTTACTAACACAGCAGCCATGTCTCTTCCTTGGCCGGATCCACCGGGACGAACTCTTCTACCACTGCGGAGGTCCAGGTCAAGTATTTACGGGTCAGGTAACTAGAATTAGCAGGAACTATAAACAAGATCGGATTTCACCAACACGAATTTCGATGTCGTAGTAAGATACGATTTCCATTCCGTATGTCGTAGTAAGATATTATATATATTTTTATATATATATAAATATATATATAAAAAAACGAAATTCGAAATTTTAAATTCTTCCATCTGTCAAGTAGCTCGTCTTGTCTTGTTATTTCCCTCGAAATAATAGGAAATTGAGTGAGTTTACGTATAAAGAAGGATTGTAGCTTAATTTTTGAGATAATTGGATGAAGGGTGAGCGTTTACTAGTTGAAAAATGGGCCCAACTTAAACCTACTCCTCTTTCCGCAAGTGAGAGGCATTCATCATTCTCGTTAACACCTAAAGCATTCCCGAATCCGATCAAGGGAATCCTTCGTCACGATGTAAGTGGCTTTTATAATTATTTACTTTATAATCATCTTATTGATCAATTCTAAAAAGAATATATACACAAAACTATCAAATATTTCAATATATATATATATATATATATATATATATATATATATATATATATATATATATATATATATATATATATATATATATATATATATATATATATATATATATATATATATATATATATATATATATATATATATATATATATATATATATATATATATATATATATATATATATATATATATATATATATATATATAAAGCATTCCCGAATCCGATCAAGGGAATCCTTCGTCACGATGTAAGTGGCTTTTATAATTATTTACTTTATAATCATCTTATTGAACAATTCTAAAAAGAATATATATATATATATATATATATATATATATATATATATATATATATATATATATATATATATATATATATATATATATATATATATATATATATATATATATATATATATATATATATATATATATATATATATATATATATATATATATATATATATATATATATATATATATATATATATATATATATATATATATATATATATATATATAAATATATATATATTTTTTAAAGAATTCGTTTAAAATGACACTTTGATGAAAAAATAAAAATAATAAAAGCCACTTACATAGCTGGAAGGTTTTCCCGGACTGGACTGGGAAATGCTTATTGTTTAAACGAGATGTATTCTTGGATGAGTACCACTTTCGACGGTACACTGTAGGTTTAATGGGATCCCTTTATCGCTAGCGAACGATCACCCTTCATCCACATCTCAAAAACAAAGCGTATCCTTTTGCAAACCAAAATAAAATGTCTTTATTAAAGACAAATTTAAGCAAAAACAATGAAAAAAATCACAATCAATCGTCTCTTAAATGCGGAATGACATTTCGAAAATTCGATTTGAAATTCGAATATATCCACTCTTTAAAGGGACGATATACGATTGCTGGGCTCGCTATCAGCCAGCTATTAAATGAAAATAAAAATAAAATACTTCATTTGCTCGTTCCCATGAAATAAGATATAAATCGTAATTTCTGGTCGAGAAGTTTATACTTAAGGCTATATGATATTTACAAGAGTTCAAAACATAAGATAAAATTGTATAATATTGTTAATATTTGATTGGTTTTTTGTAAAATCTTTTTTTAAAGAATTCGTTTAAAGGATGACACTTTGATGAAAAAATAAAAATAATAAAAGCCACTTACATAGCTGGAAGGTTTTCCCGGACTGGACTGGGAAATGCTTATTGTTTAAACGAGATGTATTCTTGGATGAGTACCACTTTCGACGGTACACTGTAGGTTTAATGGGATCCCTTTATCGCTAGCGAACGATCACCCTTCATCCACATCTCAAAAACAAAGCGTATCCTTTTGCAAACCAAAATAAAATGTCTTTATTAAAGACAAATTTGAGCAAAAACAATGAAAAAAAATCACAATCAATCGTCTCTTAAATGCGGAATGACATTTCGAAAATTCGATTTGAAATTCGAATATATCCACTCTTTAAAGGGACGATATACGATTGCTGGGCTCGCTATCAGCCAGCTATTAAATGAAAATAAAAATAAAATACTTCATTTGCTCGTTCCCATGAAATAAGATATAAATCGTAATTTCTGGTCGAGAAGTTTATACTTAAGGCTATATGATATTTACAAGAGTTCAAAACATAAGATAAAATTGTATAATATTGTTAATATTTGATTGGTTTTTTGTAAAATCTTTTTTTAAAGAATTCGTTTAAAGGATGACACTTTGATGAAAAAATAAAAATAATAAAAGCCACTTACATAGCTGGAAGGTTTTCCCGGACTGGACTGGGAAATGCTTATTGTTTAAACGAGATGTATTCTTGGATGAGTACCACTTTCGACGGTACACTGTAGGTTTAATGGGATCCCTTTATCGCTAGAGACGATTGATTGTGATTTTTTTCATTGTTTTTGTTTAAATTTGTCTTTAATAAAGACATTTTATTTTGGTTTGCAAAAGGATACGCTTTGTTTTTGAGATGTGGATGAAGGGTGATCGTTCGCTAGCGATAAAGGGATCCCAATAAACCTACAGTGTACCGTCGAAAGTGGTACTCATCCAAGAATACATCTCGTTTAAACAATAAGCATTTCCCAGTCCAGTCCGGGAAAACCTTCCAGCTATGTAAGTGGCTTTTATTATTTTTATTTTTTCATCAAAGTGTCATCCTTTAAACGAATTCTTTAAAAAAAGATTTTACAAAAAACCAATCAAATATTAACAATATTATACAATTTTATCTTATGTTTTGAACTCTTGTAAATATCATATAGCCTTAAGTATAAACTTCTCGACCAGAAATTACGATTTATATCTTATTTCATGGGAACGAGCAAATGAAGTATTTTATTTTTATTTTCATTTAATAGCTGGCTGATAGCGAGCCCAGCAATCGTATATCGTCCCTTTAAAGAGTGGATATATTCGAATTTCAAATCGAATTTTCGAAATGTCATTCCGCATTTAAGAGACGATTGATTGTGATTTTTTTCATTGTTTTTGCTTAAATTTGTCTTTAATAAAGACATTTTATTTTGGTTTGCAAAAGGATACGCTTTGTTTTTGAGATGTGGATGAAGGGTGATCGTTCGCTAGCGATAAAGGGATCCCATTAAACCTACAGTGTACCGTCGAAAGTGGTACTCATCCAAGAATACATCTCGTTTAAACAATAAGCATTTCCCAGTCCAGTCCGGGAAAACCTTCCAGCTATGTAAGTGGCTTTTATTATTTTTATTTTTTCATCAAAGTGTCATCCTTTAAACGAATTATATATATATATATATATATATATATATATATATATATATATATATATATATATATATATATATATATATATATATATATATATATATATATATATATATATATATATATATATATATATATATATATATATATATATATATATATATATATATATATATATATATATATATATATATATATATTGAAATTATGTTTATTACTAAATAAATGAAATGATAAAAATAATGAAAGGGCACTTATCTGGTCTGTGGTGACCAGGAGTGACTCCACGCCTTATTCTTCTCTTCCTTCAGCGCTTGCTAGGTGTTTCATATCTTGACGACGGCTGAGCCGAAATATTGATATACATTTTATAACAATCATTAATATTTAAGAAACACTAATCGCCTATTATTTTTCCAGCATTCATTCTCGTCTCGCATTGTTGTGTTGCCGCTACCATTTTGATCAGGTTCCAATACCACAACAGGAAACACCTAGCAAGCGCTGAAGGAAGAGAAGAATAAGGCGTGGAGTCACTCCTGGTCACCACAGACCAGATAAGTGCCCTTTCATTATTTTATCATTTCATTTATTTAGTAATAAACATAATTTCAATTTGAAAAAATAATAATTTACACATTTACAATTATATATATATATATATATATATATATATATATATATATATATATATATATATATATATATATATATATATATATATATATATATATATATATATATATATATATATATATATATATATATATATATATATATATATATATATATATATATATATATATATATATATATATATATATATATATATATATATATATATATATATATATATATATATATATATATATATATATATATATTGTCATGTATTTATCTTAATTAAGAATATTTTTTACTTAAAGTAGTTATTTTAAGTTGGATTATCACTGGAGTCCACTGGAAGACAAATTGTTGTTGATTGGACGGAGACTCGGTACCAGAGTGCATACATTCTCAAAAGCGGTCACGAAAATGAATAAATGGAATGTCGCGTATAAAATGTGCAATCGGTAAACAATTAAGAAATGAGAATATCAAATATCAAATGGGTATAGAGGTACAAAGTTGTGGCTTCACAATAATTCAAATTAGCAAAACTTAAATGTGTAATAAAATGATAGAATAATCGTAAAAAGTGTTCTCTCATTGAGAAAGCGTAGCTCTCATTGAGATTTGTGCAGCATGTTTGCGATATTATTAATCGCCTTGTCGTGATGCGATTGCGGCAACTGATTATGCAGAGGGTGCAATTTATGAGCATCGTCTCTCATCAATCCCATCGCAAGACGCAGGACAGTTTCATAATTCTGTTTTCCCAGTACGGTGATATTTATATCGTAGGGTGTCAGATCGACGTTTGCGGATTGGAGTGGCTGTGTGGGTGTGTATACCTTGCGCTTTTTCGGCGCAACAGCAACAGCGTGACCGACGGACGCAACATCAACAGCATGAGCGACCATTGAAGGGATAGATTGCTCGTCTTTCGCCATGTCTCGCTTTGGGCAACTGCAAACACGGACTCCGATTGTTTGCCTTCCGAGGACCTTTGAGCAGACATCCTCAAGAGTAAATGCAACCTCGATTGGCCGACGGTTGATTCCGGAAGTGCAAGACGTCTTGCACATGAATTTGTAGGTGTGTGAAAAGAACTCCTCTCCGGGCGCTAGAATAACCGGGAATTCGGCACAGATGGAGAGCCACGATCTGTCATTATTGGGATCGCCACAATAGCGAATGTTGTGGCCGTCCTTGAGCACCGATTGCAGAACGTGTGCAATGATCGATTCGTCCATGTCTCTATTGAGAGCTTCCAGCGGGCTGGTGTGGAGGCGGCAACGGATGGGCCGCTGTTCTGCATCAAATCTTTCAGCAAATTGTAGAGTGGCCCGCACTACTTTAGGCGATAAATTCGTGCTTTTGGATGTATCCCAGGAAAACTCCACTGGTAGTTCAACCCCTTGATGGATGTATACCCTTTTAAGCCTCTCCGAGTATGTGTACTTGGTGCGTCCTTCGGGTTTTATAACAACACGAAAACCATAATCTCCAACGAAATCACCACGTGCCGGTGGACCAAGCATCTCAGGAATGACTTCCTCGAAGTGTTGATCCTCAGAAAACTTTATTTCTATGTTATCCAAGTTGAGCAGTGTTTCGCCATTAACAAAGTTTAGTACTTGATCGTCAAACAAGCCCAACATTCCCTCGCTGTCGTCATCTTGTCGCTCGATTTTGGAAGACCACATGCTCTCCATGCTTACGAGTGGACGGCAAAATGGTGAAATCGACGATATTCCTTCGTTCACCCGGATCCACTATGGAATTCGTTGTATATCGTTAAACTCAAATTAATTTACATTTAGCTACAAAATTCGGCAACAGCTCCCCGCGTGAAACGGAAGAATCGAAAAACACGCCGACAAAACGCGACCCGCCTCCACCGTTACTATTTTATAAGGCCACAAGCCCGTAAGCACTTACGGGCTTACGGGCTTGTGTAAATTAATTTGAGTTTAACGGCTTACGGGCTTGTGTAAATTAATTTGAGTTTAACGATATACAACGAATTCCATAGTGGATCCGGGTGAACGAAGGAATATCGTCGATTTCACCATTTTGCCGTCCACTCGTAAGCATGGAGAGCATGTGGTCTTCCAAAATCGAGCGACAAGATGACGACAGCGAGGGAATGTTGGGCTTGTTTGACGATCAAGTACTAAACTTTGTTAATGGCGAAACACTGCTCAACTTGGATAACATAGAAATAAAGTTTTCTGAGGATCAACACTTCGAGGAAGTCATTCCTGAGATGCTTGGTCCACCGGCACGTGGTGATTTCGTTGGAGATTATGGTTTTCGTGTTGTTATAAAACCCGAAGGACGCACCAAGTACACATACTCGGAGAGGCTTAAAAGGGTATACATCCATCAAGGGGTTGAACTACCAGTGGAGTTTTCCTGGGATACATCCAAAAGCACGAATTTATCGCCTAAAGTAGTGCGGGCCACTCTACAATTTGCTGAAAGATTTGATGCAGAACAGCGGCCCATCCGTTGCCGCCTCCACACCAGCCCGCTGGAAGCTCTCAATAGAGACATGGACGAATCGATCATTGCACACGTTCTGCAATCGGTGCTCAAGGACGGCCACAACATTCGCTATTGTGGCGATCCCAATAATGACAGATCGTGGCTCTCCATCTGTGCCGAATTCCCGGTTATTCTAGCGCCCGGAGAGGAGTTCTTTTCACACACCTACAAATTCATGTGCAAGACGTCTTGCACTTCCGGAATCAACCGTCGGCCAATCGAGGTTGCATTTACTCTTGAGGATGTCTGCTCAAAGGTCCTCGGAAGGCAAACAATCGGAGTCCGTGTTTGCAGTTGCCCAAAGCGAGACATGGCGAAAGACGAGCAATCTATCCCTTCAATGGTCGCTCATGCTGTTGATGTTGCGTCCGTCGGTCACGCTGTTGCTGTTGCGCCGAAAAAGCGCAAGGTATACACACCCACACAGCCACTCCAATCCGCAAACGTCGATCTGACACCCTACGATATAAATATCACCGTACTGGGAAAACAGAATTATGAAACTGTCCTGCGTCTTGCGATGGGATTGATGAGAGACGATGCTCATAAATTGCACCCTCTGCATAATCAGTTGCCGCAATCGCATCACGACAAGGCGATTAATAATATCGCAAACATGCTGCACAAATCTCAATGAGAGCTACGCTTTCTCAATGAGAGAACACTTTTTACGATTATTCTATCATTTTATTACACATTTAAGTTTTGCTAATTTGAATTATTGTGAAGCCACAACTTTGTACCTCTATACCCATTTGATATTTGATATTCTCATTTCTTAATTGTTTACCGATTGCACATTTTATACGGCGATCAACACAAGGGCGATCGTTCGCTAGCGATAAAGGGATCCCATTAAACCTACAGTGTACCGTCGAAAGTGGTACTCATCCAAGAATACATCTCGTTTAAACAATAAGCATTTCCCAGTCCAGTCCGGGAAAACCTTCCAGCTATGTAAGTGGCTTTTATTATTTTTATTTTTTCATCAAAGTGTCATCCTTTAAACGAATTCTTTAAAAAAAGATTTTACAAAAAACCAATCAAAAATTTACAATATTATACAATTTTATCTTATGTTTTGAACTCTTGTAAATATCATATAGCCTTAAGTATAAACTTCTCGACCAGAAATTACGATTTATATCTTATTTCATGGGAACGAGCAAATGAAGTATTTTATTTTTATTTTCATTTAATAGCTGGCTGATAGCGAGCCCAGCAATCGTATATCGTCCTTTTAAAGAGTGGATGAATTCGAATTTCAAATCGAGATATGTCATTCCGCATTTAATAGACGATTGATTGTGATTTTTTTCATTGTTTTTGCTTTAATTTGTCTTTAATAAAGGCATTTTATTTTGGTTTGCAAAAGGATACGCTTTGTTTTTGAGATGTGGATGAAGGGCGATCGTTCGCTAGCGATAAAGGGATCCCATTAAACCTACAGTGTACCGTCGAAAGTGGTACTCATCCAAGAATACATCTCGTTTATACAATAAGCATTTCCCAGTCCAGTCCGGGAAAACCTTCCAGCTATGTAAGTGGCTTTTATTATTTTTATTTTTTCATCAAAGTGTCATCCTTTAAACGAATTCTTTAAAAAAAGATTTTACAAAAAACCAATCAAATATTAACAATATTATACAATTTTATCTTATGTTTTGAACTCTTGTAAATATCATATAGCCTTAAGTATAAACTTCTCGACCAGAAATTACGATTTATATCTTATTTCATGGGAACGAGCAAATGAAGTATTTTATTTTTATTTTCATTTAATAGCTGGCTGATAGCGAGCCCAGCAATCGTATATCGTCCTTTTAAAGAGTGTATGAATTCGAATTTCAAATCGAGATATGTCATTCCGCATTTAATAGACGATTGATTGTGATTTTTTTCATTGTTTTTGCTTTAATTTGTCTTTAATAAAGGCATTTTATTTTGCTTTGCAAAAGGATACGCTTTGTTTTTGAGATGTGGATGAAGGGCGATCGTTCGCTAGCGATAAAGGGATCCCATTAAACCTACAGTGTACCGTCGAAAGTGGTACTCATCCAAGAATACATCTCGTTTAAACAATAAGCATTTCCCAGTCCAGTCCGGGGAAAACCTTCCAGCTATGTAAGTGGCTTTTATTATTTTTATTTTTTTCATCAAAGTGTCATCCTTTAAACGAATTCTTTAAAAAAAGATTTTACAAAAAACCAATCAAATATTAACTATATATATATATATATATATATATATATATATATATTATATATATATATATATATATATATATATATATATATATATATATATATATATATATATATATATATATATATATATATATATATATATATATATATATATATATATATATATATATATATATATATTTATATGTATATATATTGATATTTTAGAGTGTAATTTTTTAAAAATTATTTTCAATAATATATAAAATTAGTTTCATGAAAAGTTACTTATCTGGGGTCCTGGTGGACCAGAAACAGTTTAACGAAAGTTAATGTCCTCTTTATATACTTTGAGCAGCAGCACCTGTTTCCGCAATTGATAACTTATTGAGATTCGTAGTTATTGCAGCCGAATTAATGTGTGCCCTTAGATGTAATAGTATGGAGGATGGTTTCTGTAACAGAAATTGATGTTAGTAACTGATTTTTGAAGAAGAAATTTCTTTGACTGAGAATATTTCGACACTAGTCGTATTCATCTCGATGACATTTCTGATAGAACAATTTTTTTCAAATTTGAATTTAAAAAAAACTGAACATAGAGAAATGGGTTAATAATATTTTGCAAGGTCTTATTAAATACACTATAACCGACAGTGAAAAACATTATTATTAAATGATTTTTAAATGAAAATTATTAATAAGCTTTTTATGAATATGTCTGAACAAATATAATTACTGTATTAATTTTGCCTATTCAGACAGGGACCCTTGCAAGCGCCTAAAATATTTATAAAAGCCAACTCCCAAGATTTAACGTCTCTTTCTTTAGCGTTATCGCCAAGGCACTTAATAATTTTTACTTTAAAACAATTATCAAAAGTTAAATTGTGTGCCTTGGCATGCAATGCTATTGGAAGTTGACTTTCATTGCCTACGCTGGCCCTGTGATTATTCAACCTAATATTAAGAGGTGTAGTTGTTTCCCCCAATATAAAATGCATTGCAGGTCTTGCAAAGTAATTGATAAACAATATTTTTTGAAATGCAACTACAATTGAAAGGAACTCTGTAACTGTTTGTAGTATTAGGACTAGTAAAATAAATTCTTCGATCTAATAAAGGACATGTTTTACAACGTGATTGACCACATGGTTGTAGGCCCGAATTTTTGTTATTACTAAGATAATTTCGATTATTTTTATTAAGTATTGATTTTAAATTAGGAGGTTTACGAAATGATAAAATTTGTGGTATATCTAATAAACCTTTGGTTGATGGGTCGTTAGCTATAATAGGGAATAAATCTGCTAAAATAGGTCGCAGTTTCTCAGTGCCAGGAAAATAAGTAGTACTCAGAAAGATTTTATTTTGATTTAAATTTGAAACCAATTTAGGTTTAGGTGAAAATTTTGTTTCGGAATTTATTATATTTTTATCTAACAAAGAGGCAGGATAATTTCTTTCTACTAGTGATTTTTTAAGATTGGAAAGGTACTTATCTAAATTTTCTTTATTATTAATTAAACGGTGTCCGCGAATGGACATTGAATATGGAATTGACTTTTTGGTATGAAAAGGATGACAGCTATCGAAATGTAGGTATTGAAATGTAGGTAACAAAGAGCAATACCTACATTTCGATAGCTGTCCTTTTCATACCAAAAAGTCAATTCCATATTCAATGTCCATTCGCGGACACCGTTTAATTAATAATGAAGAAAATTTAGATTAGTACCTTTCCAATCTTAAAAAATCACTAGTAGAAAGAAATTATCCTGCCTCTTTGTTAGATAAAAATATAATAAATTCCGAAACAAAATTTTCATCTAAACCTAAATTGGTTTCAAATTTAAATCAAAATAAAATCTTTCTGAGTACTACTTATTTTCCTAGCACTGAGAAACTGCGACCTATTTTAGCAGATTTATTCCCTATTATAGCTAACGACCCATCAACCAAAGGTTTATTAGATATACCACCAATTTTATCATTTCGTAAACCTCCTAATTTAAAATCAATACTTAATAAAAATAATCGAAATTATCTTAGTAATAACAAAAATTCGGGCCTACAACCATGTGGTCGATCACGTTGTAAAACATGTCCTTTATTAGATCGAAGCATTTATTTTACTAGTCCTAACACTACAAACAGTTACAGAGTTCCTTTCAATTGTAGTTGCATTTCAAAAAATATTGTATATCAATTACTTTGCAAGACCTGCAATGCATTTTATATTGGGGAAACAACTAC